>JACCIZ010000140.1:0-63372 GCA_025506415.1 Flaveria robusta
TATTCCTCTTCACTCGATCTTTCATGTTTTCTTGAATATATGCATCGCCACCCACAAACATTTGATTTGAATAAATCCATAGATTCAATCAATTGCTCAAGAATTTGCCCAAAAGATGAGTTCGGATTGTTATGCAGCGCGTTAATCGCAATGTTGATGAACACATCTCGCAGCTCATGCAGTGCAAACCCTTGTCCGAACAAGAGGTGATTGATTACATTTCACATCGTGTGTTTATCTTTTGATCTCTTGATGGGTTGTTTTGTGGGTGATTGATCTGATGATTTGAGATTATTACGGGTTATAGGTTCGATTTGGGCAGATCTATTATTTGAGTCAGATCTATTGCGATAAAATCCGAAGCTTTTTCTGCATTTTTGTTTGGAAATTATTTGGAGATTACATACATGCGTATTTATGTCCATATCTATTTAATTTTGTTAAATTGTTTTTGTGTTGCTTAGTTTTGGATAATATTGTTTTCGGGTCGAAATTGATTGATTTGATATTGGTGAAATTAGATTGCCTTTTGGGACGCCATCCCATCTTCACACTTGATTTGTAACAGTGTACAAATTGATTCATTTAAAAGCAATTATGTGATATTGAATAATTAGATTCTGATAAGTACGTGTGATAAAGTGTGCCAGGGATTCTGATAATTTGTTATGATGTGAATATTTGACAAATTCTTGTTATTTAAGAAAGTTATAGATGAAACAACAGAAAGATGGGAAGAATGTCTTATATTAGGCTAGTGATATGTTTCTTATTCAGTTTCGTTGTAGCTGGTATGAAACTAATTGTTCAATTCCTAAATAGCTAAAGTTTATGTATCCATCCGTGACTTGAAGTTGCAATAATCAAATAAACACTTTAAAACGCACATCCAAACGCTCCTAATTCTTACCGAAGAAGGTAGGATATGATGCTGCCAATTTTTAAGTGGCATATCGGTTTCTAAATGTGTATGGTTACCCTTTTATCGATAACTATTTTGGGGATAAATCTTGCATTTTATAATTTATACATATTAGATGCATTTTTTTTTAAAATAAACTAAAACAAACATTTAAATGATTGCTCTTGTGTTAATCATATCAACTATTGATGTGATCGCGTGGAGCCTATTCTTTTATTATTTACACTCTTATATTTATTTTTACTTTTGTTGAATGTTTCTCAATGGTTACCTCTATGAATGTAGGTTAAGTCATTATGTGACAAGGCAAAAGAGATCCTGATGCAAGAAAGCAACGTGCAGGTAGATATTTCTTTTGTTTAGTTATCTTGTGTAGATTTAGTTGTTTGAAATATGGTCAGTGTGTAACAGTTTATGATACCATCAGAACAATATGGTTTCTATCAAATAAACTCAACAACTTTTTGCTTATATATATATTTTTTTCAGCCTGTTAAAAGCCCCGTGACAATCTGTGGGGACATTCATGGGCAATTTCATGATCTTGCAGAGCTTTTCCGAATGGAGGGAAGGGTGTGTTTGTGCTCCCATTATGTATCTTTATGGACAATTTACGATAATGTCGTTGATAACGCAAGTTATTACTGTTTTAGCTAAGAATTGGATTTTTTGTGTAGTTGGTGTTGTGAGATCTTTTAATTTGAGTTGGGAGCTATTTATGTTGCTCTTTTTCGTTCTTTATTTAGTGCCCAGACACGAATTATTTATTCATGGGAGATTACGTTGATCGTGGTTATTACTCGGTTGAAACAGTGACGGTAAGTGTTAAACCACCATATGAACTTGGTGTATATATCTTTTTGACTTTTAAAATTAGCTTGAAAGCTTTTTAAAATTGCTTCTATTTTTATATGATTTTTGTTGCCATTTTAGCTCTTGGTGGCCCTCAAAGTGCGATATCCACTAAGGATTACTATTCTAAGAGGAAACACGAAAGTCGGCAGGTACACTTTTTTGCTGTATATATACTGCTATAATAGTTATTGTTATTATTATTATTTTCTTTGTGATGTTTTGACTCAAATTAAAACATTTAAGGAGTCAATGATAACTATTTATTAATGTATATAAAAATATCCATGTTGTCTCTGCAGATCACTCAAGTATATGGTTTTTATGATGAATGCTTGAGAAAGTGAGTTTCCAACATTCTTTAATGTCTGACTTATTCCTTGCTCCACGAGCTGTTTGCTGTTTGACCGTCTGTCAAATGCCATGTTTTGTGAAGATGAGCATGTTGCTTATAGGAACTCTTATCTTCAGTTTTTATTGGACTGATGGGAGCAACACCAAACGTTTTTATTTTCATTTGTTAGTGCATATGGTTATAATTTTCCACAGGTCCTATGCAAGCTTATTCACTAAGTCAACTGTTAAATTTTTGCAGATACGGTAGTGCTAACGTGTGGAAGACATTTACTGATCTATTTGATTATTTTCCGCTAACTGCATTGGTTAATAACACTTAAACTTATCTTAGGTATCAACCCTTGTGTTTTAATTGTTTAATCCTTGTGTCTTAATCGGTTTTGCCCTTGTGGTTTTATGGTTTTATAGGTTGAGTCTGAAATCTTTTGTCTTCATGGTGGATTGTCCCCTTCAATTGAAACACTTGATAGTATAAGAAATTTTGACCGTGTTCAAGAAGTGCCCCATGAAGGGCCCATGTGTGATCTTTTATGGTCTGATCCTGATGACCGCTGCGGTTGGGGTATTTCCCCTCGGGGTGCTGGATATACATTTGGTCAAGTATATATCTCTCCCTAAATTTATTTTCTTTCTCATATTTCTGTTTTGGGTAAGATAATATTCTCTTTTTCATAAAAGGTACAAACTTTATAAATATTTTCTGTTTTAGGAAACCATAAACTTGATGCATGAACATTTTAGGCAACACCTGCCTGCTCAGAGTAGAAAATTTTGAAAGTTCATTAACCAAAATGGAAAAAGATTGAACTCTGTTGCTTAATAAAAAACATTTTGAAAATTTTAAGTGTGAGAAGTACTATATTAATCATAAATAATATAAATTTGAGTAAAACTGGCTACCTTTTTATGCAATTAGTTTCTTATTTTATGATGTTACTAAATTTTGTTTGTTTTATATTGTAATTCAGGATATATCTGAGCAATTTAATCATACAAACAGCTTAAAGCTGATTGCTAGAGCTCACCAGCTGGTTATGGAGGGATTCAACTGGGGGCATGTAATAATTTTATGAGCTGATTTTTAAAATGGTGTAATTATTGTTTTAATAACGTCTTTTTACTAATTACAAAACTGGTTATAACAGGAACGAAAAGTTGTGACAATCTTTAGTGCCCCTAATTATTGTTACCGTTGTGGGAATATGGCTTCAATTCTTGAAGTAGATGATTGCAAGGGTCACACTTTCCTGCAGGTTTCTCTCTTTCTGTCTTTCACAATATGTGTGTTTATGTATGTATAGATGTACACACACATGATATGTTTAGTGAGATCAGCAGGACAATGGGATTTTATGGTTTCATACATATAATCTGATTATTCGACCCTAAATAATAAAAAAACTTGAATTGTAGATGTTTGGATTTGCGTTTTGAAAGTGATTTTACAATTATTATGACTTGAAGTTGTAATAGTGATTTCATTATGTGTAGATAAGCAATTTTGCTTCTGATTTTTTGTTTAGACTTTAGAGTTTTAACTAACTATAATCCTGAATCTCAGTTTGAACCAGCTCCAAGGAGGGGAGAGCCAGACGTGACACGTAGGACACCTGATTATTTCTTATGATGCTGACGTGGTAGTCTTCATCTGACCAGCATGTGACTCATTTGCTCATGGGGAATAAGGAGACCAAAAAGGGCATATATGGAATTTTGAAATCGATGCAGCAATTCTGAAGTTGCCTTGCTGCACAAACATAACCACCATCAGTCTGGTCATCATCTTATTGTTTTTCTTTTCTATTTCTAGAGGAAAGACAGTTAAATGTTTATCATTTGATCAGTATCTTTCCTTTTCATTGTTTTTTTTGGGTTCTTTGCTGTTATAATTATTATTTTTTGACAATATTTAGTTGAGAACGCTTCATATTAATTTCTGGATCGTGTCATGGCCATCAACAAGTTCATCTGTTCTTCTTCTGCAGCAAAACCATAGATCAACTTCAAGTTAGGTCTTTGATCTTCAAAACAACATACCAACATGAAAAAGATTTGATAAATTAGATCACTTACCATATATAGTCATTCTATATTCTCTTGTATCTTTCTCGCATCTCGAGCCTAGTGCCTGTCAAATTCTAAAGCAAACTCAGCAACATAACTTATAGAAAGTCTGTGTCGATCATATGCTGCTTCAAGAAACTAGCCTAGTGCCAGTCAAATTCTAAAGCAAGCTCAGCAACATGACTTATAGAAAGTCTGCGTCGATCATACTGTGCTTCAAGAAACTAGGGATGGAGCTTGGATTTTTTTATCCGCAAACAGATTGATCATTACTTAATGGTTGCAATTGTCTTTGAATGATATCTCGAATGTCTAGGTAAGTGTGAGGAGTTTTTTCTAGTTTTTAAGTGAGTTCAGATGAATTCAGTTCATTTGGTGCTACTACCTACATATCATTGAGAACTCGTGTTGCAAGTTCCTGTTATTGTTTATCACGAACCCTATACAAGGCTTGCTTGAAGTAGTAATTGCAAACTTTCAAGTAGGGTGGCGTAGTGGTAAGTACTTTGGTCGCTCAAATAGAGGTAATCTGGCTTCTACTTGATTATTATATTTAATCACCTTAAAAGCCACATGTATGGCTATGTTTTACCCAAACCCAATATTTGGTAGGGGCTTGATATTTCTCAGTACTTTATTGGCAATATATATGGCTTTGACATTCCAAGCATATATATAACTTACAACTGAATTAATATTCCATTTCTTATGGTATCTCATATATGTTTATTTAAAAGAAATTTCTTTACAAGACAGCGTTTGTAGTCCAACGGTTAGGATAATTGCCTTCCAAGCAATAGACCCGGGTTCGACTCCCGGCAAACGCATCATAGCTTTTTCCCACAGTAAATTTTGATTATTTGATAATTATTTTTTTGAATCTTATTCTTTACTAAATTAAATCACATCTACGTTTTATTTTTTAAATTACTGCTTTATTTTACTTAAAGAAATAATTATATCTCTAAACAGCAATGTTTTCAGAACCGGATCGGACGTCGAACCGGACGCATTACTGGTTTGGTGGTCTGACCGGTCGGATCGGATTTAAGAACCGGTTAACATTATAATTATATATATAGTATATTATATATATAGTTATATATATAATTAAATATAATTAATTTATATATGTATTTTATAGTTATATATAAAACTTAACTATATTTTATATCCAACACACTAATTTATGGTTTAACACCACGATTTTACCATTAAAATCAAAAAATAAAAAATAAAAATAAAAAAAATACAAAATCTGGTCCGAACAGGTCCGGTTTCCCTGTCCGACCACCGGTTCGGGACGAACCGGCTGGTTCGACCAGCCCAAAACAAATCATACCGAACCGGACCGGCTAGGTGGCTGATCCCCGGTCGAACCGGTCTGTCCGATCCGGTCGTAATAACATTGCTAAACAGATACATCAACATGACAATATCCCTTGAAAACAAAATATGGCATGGTTGTTATAATGCTGATTACGAGAGCCTGGTTGATAAAATCCAATTTACAAATAATTGGGGGATCATGAAATACATTTTTTAAACTTTATACCCTTGTAATGCTATTTTTAAAAGAATGAATCTTAGATTACTATAACTGCTAAAATAAGATTGACATACTTATAATTATATAAATACTACAAAATTTTTGTATAAATGTTTCAAGTTAACATTGCCCCGGCCCGTATTAAAAATTACACGTTTTAAGTATTAGCTAACTCGTCCGTCCCCCTATTTCCCGTCCTTTAATGCGAGCATAAACGTTTCACTGAACAACATAAAGCAATCGGATGAGAGAAACCCATTATGCCAACACCATGATCTTTAGGTCTGAAAACCTGTGACTCATTTCTGGAACTAAATATTCATGTATACATCATCTGTGTTTGTATATATACAAACTTCTAACTATTTGTTGAGTACTAATATATACAGTCACATACTCCCTCCTATCAGTTCTGTCTTGTGCCAACTGGCAACGGTTTAAAAGCGGCCAATAAGACTGCAACTTTTGATGACAGAAACCCCATCATGCCAACAACAATATCCTTGGGTGTTAAAACCAGTGATCCATCTCCCGAACCAAGTTTGACAACAATGACAGCAAACGCAAGTGCCAAAACCAAAGTGGTCACCTGACCTTTGAACCGCCCAAACATTTGGTCAAGACCCCCGCTTCGGTCCAGAACTGGTGATGGCAGTTCATCAACTGATCTCTGCAGCAATAAAAGATAAAGAAAACCACCGATTCCACCAGTCAAGAAAGCAAATGCAGCATTTTCACCAGCAGTGAAAGATGCAATTGTTGATCCAGTGATGATAAGGAGTGCATCATAAAGCAGTAATGAGGACTTTAAATCTGCATATTCTTTCATGCTTTCTTCATTTGATATATTGTTTAGTGAAGATGGTTGGAAATGTTTTGAGTTAAAGCTAAATCGTCTCTAGAGATGTTGGTAATTATGTTTGGTCTAAGTTCTACCATTGACATATCGTTTCCGTCCCCTAGCAAAATGTTATCTGCCATGAAATCATACTGGAAGATACTGTAGTTGTGATTATCATTTTCTTTAGGAGACCGTGACCAACAAGCAATTGTTACACCTGCTAGCCTCCACTGACCTGAAAAATCATAATAGGAAACAATTAATCTATTCTTAAATTTGCTAAAAAATGGTTAGAGCTCTGAAAAAAAATCTATTGCTTCTGTTTTAAGTAACCAACAATGATTATTGTTTAGTGAAGTTCTGTTTTCAATAAACCGGTTAACTTAGAAAACTAACTAAACCCAAAACTTTGAAGATGGTTACCTTTTAAGGAGGTGCTTGGGATCACTTATTAAAACCGATTATCTGCTTACTGTGTCTTGATACAGTAATAATTAGTTTTTAAAGTGTTCTAGATTTGCTTATTTGTAAGTGAATAGGTGGTTCCGGAAAAACAACTTGAAGTTATTCATTCTAAACAGCTTGTTTAATAAGCGAAAAGCACATAGGCCGTATTCATAAGCAATCTCCAAACACCTCCATGAGGGAAAAACTATAGTTGGTTCCTTTAAAGCAATAACTCCTTTAGAAGAGTATTCACCATGCCATTATTCTATTTCATAAAATTCAACTTGTTATCTAACCTGAGTCAAGGCCAATCCAAAGAGCTTCAAGCTTTCCAAGTACAGGTCCTTCAAACGTGAAATGATCGATGGATCCTCTTTGAAAATGAAGCGAATCGGGAGAGTCTTTGCCTTCTGATTGCAGCGAATGATCTGCACTTAAAGTTGCTGAAATCCTTTGTAATATCGAATCACCATTTTGGTCTACCAAACAAATCAATATTCCAGAACTTGAGGTGGTTAGACCTGATCCATTATAATTACTCGTGTGAATTGTGAGTTTATATAAGCATTCAAGCGTGTCTTTGTTGAAAGATGTGACCAGTTTCTCTAATGAAGATTCTGTGGTTGGTTTCACTTCACCCGCTGGCAAAAGGCGAGAAGGTTTCGCATAACCCTGAAAATCTAAAGTGAAACATAAGTTACATAACGGCTGCAAGCGATGGTGTTTCCATGCGCTTATTACGTTCGAAGTTGTGTTGATTAGATAATAATCTGCTTGAGTGTTTTAGAACATATGATCATATAAGAACTTATCAGTCAAGTTATCAAATAATCAAACATCAATTCACCACACCAAAACGCTAGAACCAGATGATCTACCACATGAAAACATGATAATCAGCCAATCAGATGATCATTTCAAAACAAAATGCCAAACACCTCTATGAAAATCATCGTAAAATCCATGAACTTCAATCAGTATTTGAACTTCATATAAAAAATTACAATACAGAAAACTATTAATCGAATATTAATAATGATTTTGACATGAAATTTAGAACTGCAACTCCTTATTGCGCCTGATTATACTAATCACCAACAAAACTATTCAAGAAAATCATAGAGCTAATTAAGGGAACTGCAAAATCGAATGTTGTAGGTGTGAATTTAGGGTTTTACATACCTTGGAAGTTCGATTTCTTGGAACGAAGCACTAAACTCGTGGATCGATTAGCCCTAATTTTAGCAATAGGGGTAGAAATTGGAGGGTTTTTAATGGGCATAAGCATACCATAAGTCGTATAATTGCAGATCAAATGTTTTACAACAAGTGATTCCATTGCAGTTGTGTTGTAATTCAGGTGATAATCAACAGCGTGTGTTCTTTAATCTTCGAACGGTAGAAGAATGGTACGGATGACGATGTTGCGTTTGCGATAAATGGGTCGGATCTTTTGGATAGGAGCGGGTCCAGATGTTGGTCCAATGGGCTTCTAAATATCAAAATAAATAACAGGATCATGAATTCATGATCTTACAAACCCGAATAGGTAACCGCTAACATGAGTTCTTCTATCGTACAAATAATCCACTTCATCAATGGTTTATGTTGCTGATAGATTAAAAAGTCTATATGTCCACATGTTTGTTGTTGAAAGAAGCTATATCTTAATTACCAAATCATAAAGGTTATTAGTTCCTTTGAGATGTTGTTACACATTAAACCATTGATAAAATTATGCTTGTGATCTTATTTTGTAAAAGGTGACATGTTAGCTTTTTTGGTTAGAGTGTTTCATCGCCGTTGATTAATTCTGCCTCGTAAGATACTTCAGAATTAGTTAGCTAATTACACACACAGTTGTTATGTATGATCTATCTTTATATGTTTCTTTCTCTTTACACACATTTTCCTTTACTTTCTCAATTGCATATATATTTTTAACATGTTAATTATTGGAGGTATTATACGTACCATTAGTGTAGTTTGGCTATAGAACTTGTATCAAAGCATAACATCTAATGGTTGGCGACTAAATAGAAAGTATGTTGGCACGACTAACAAAAACGTCACGTGTGATCGTTATACTATTGCAAGTAATTTGGCACCAATTAGGATTGTTATTGCTAGAGATTTTTGGCACCAACCATTTCTTGCAAGTGAGTTTTAGTGCTTGGTTCTTATGTATGCAGTGTTACATATATAGAAGGTGACATCGAGGCCTAATTATATGAATATAGTTTTAACGTGCAATGGCGGAGCTTGAACTATATCGTACGGGGGGCGGGGGCGAAATTAATTTTTTTAGGGGGGGCGAACTTGATATTTATATAAAAATTTACACTATCTGACCAAAAATTTACACTATCGGACTAAAATTTAACACTACTGGCGAAAAAAACAAGGGGCCGGCGGTCCCCCCCCGGCCCTAGTGAAGCTTCGCCACTGTAATAACGTGGGATGTTTTTTTGTATAATTTTTTTTTATCATAGCTTGACATCGATAAAGTGTATTTTCTGCTTTTATTTCATACAAATTGTGCAATAATCTTTATTTTCTAAGTTTTACAAAATTTTCAACTAATATAATAGCCGAACGGTTTAATATTCATCGGGATACCATACAAACAAAACCTATTTTAAAATTTTAAACTGAGAAACGAAAAATATTTTTGCCTGTCAGATTTATTGGATGTCCATAGCTCCAAGCACCAAAAAGATTTGCCAGCCTTACACTCTGATGACTAATATTCTTTGATCAAACAGTTTATTATTCAGATTCATTCATTGATTTGCTTATCATTTGACCAAATCATTTGTTCTTTGGCCAGACTAGTCCCCTGAAAATTTATTATTAGCTACTTTTACCCCCTTTGCTTCAACAGTCTTCAAAGTTTAAATACCAACTCGTGATGGTGAACCTTACACGTAGTAGCATCTCTGTGTAGTTGTTATTTTAATTTAGATTAATTATTACAACTAGGTATATATTCCCGCGCGTTGCGCGGGGAATTGGCTCACGGTTTCAAATATCAAAAAGTGGATAAAAAACTTGTGGCAACGATTATCAGTATCATAAAAAATTCTAAAGCATCCATCATCATAAACCTAATGTTATTCGATGTTGTTCACTCAAAATCGGTTTGCTTCGTCACAATAACAGAAAGGGTAACCACAATCACAATATCCTATAATACCAACAAAATATTTGATTTTGAATACAATACATTTTCACTCAAAATCCACTATGTGAGATGTCTATATCAATATCTTTTCACACAAACAATCATAACAAAAAGTAAAATCATCACAACTCAACGAAAACCGTTAAACCACCACCAGCTAATTCAAACCTGGTGGTCGGCACCGTTCGATTTCTAGTGGCAACTACCATTGCTAGTCCGAACTTAACAATCAGTCTTTCATGATGTCGGTATTTATTACGTTAGTGGTACAAATCACATATCCTATATGCATAAGAGGAAGATGAAACACATATTAAGCTATAATGCTTAAACCCAGATGAATACCACATCTCTACCTTGAAAGTCCACCCACGACCATCAACTCCTCCATTGTTATTCAGTCTCCTTGCTATCGTTAGGTTCGTGCAACTATTGTCACGACCGCCACATCTCTACTTTCTTTATCTAAGACCTCTTTGATGGAAATATAAAATTCAATGGATCACCTGCTTTCATCTTTTGGATTACTAACGCGTCATTTCTCGGGTTAGTTTTAACGTACACCAACCTGCCTGTGTCCATCATCTACAATCTGATTGACATTGTCCAGCTTCGAAATCAATACAACTATTTGTCCCATCTGAACTATTGATAACATGAGATATAAAACACAAATGTTGCATGTTAAAACAAAGGTAAATTGGTCCTAAAACCTTATTTTATTATCATCCAGTTTATAAAACAATTTACCATACAATAAACCCATGTTAATATGTTATCAATAACCCAACCGGCATCTAATAAAATATCTTCACATAAGCAAAATGAAACCAACCAAGTGATATAAGCACTAAAAACAGAAACAAAGCAAACCCATTCAAACAAAAAAGAATATAAAAATAACCCAACATGCACAATAAATTATTCCCATAATCACATAATCATTAAGCTAATATTGCAATGAGCAAGCACACATAAGGTTTGTTTCCATCCGACAACAAATAATGCTTTAATTTCAGGGATGTTGATGTAACACAATTATGCTTTACAATACAAGTGAACATATCAGTTCACCTGCCTGAAGTAATGCTCAAGTGAAAAACAAACCAGCCTAGTGTTGCATGTAAGAACCCTTTACAATTCAGTAGAAATATTTTGGAAACTGCAAAGTAAAGACCTGTATAAGTTCATCAACATGTGAAACTCGAGAACAGAAAATTCAGGGTCCTATAAGCAGAAATCACAACAAACAGTCAACTGTTTGAGCAATGCAAACCCAAATCTGAAAATTCAGGGTCCTATAAGCAGAAAATTCAGGGTCCTATAGGAACATGACAATCGAATCCTCCTATGCACCACTTCTATCGCTACGGTGGCAATAGCAAAGTCGATGGTAGTGGCAATACCGGTGGCGGTGCTTATAGATGTGGTGGTGTAATCTCTCTTTGAATCTCTCAAATTTGTAGTGAGATGACACCTGAAGTCCAACTAAAATCCAGAGAAAGCTCTTAGTGAAATCTCAAAACTACCCTTCAAACACTATTCATTTCAGTTCTAAATTAATTATAGAGTAATATGAGATTTTAATGTTTATTCATCATGAAAAATGTTTTTAAAGCTGAAATAAAGTAGTAAATAATTTAAAGTTACTCAATCAGAACATGTTATTATATCTATATATAATAATTAAATATTGAATAAATAATTTTAAACACTTTTCAAAACAACTTATTGACATATAAAAAGGTAACAAACATTTTGATTATCAGCCTCAATCACCTCTAAATTTTAGCTCTTGTTATGACATACGGAATGAATGAGTCTATACTAAAAGCGTACACGTTCAAACACCATTCATTTATATAAGCCTCATTAAATTCTAAATCTCTTTATTTTATATCGAAAACGGTTAATGATCAATCTATTTATTAAACACGTCAATTTCAAGTGAACCCATTTATTAACTGAATTGTGTTCGGACAGTCTTTTTTATTTAACGGATTGTATTGACCAACCTAAAATCTTATTATTATTATTTTTGAACAACAAATCCTTATATTTTTATATGAGTAAATTCCATGGTTGGTATTAAAACTTTGGTTTTGATCTCTAATATTTAGAAATTACATATATGATCCACAATCTTAAATTTCTCTTTCTTCTATAATTCAAGACTCTAACGGGATTAGATATTTAAGTTTAATTAAGCATGTGAGTTACCCATTAAAAGCAATCCATTAACTTTTACTAAGCAATTAATCCCGCCTTATCATGAAACCTATCAAGATAACCATAAGATCTCACAAAATCTTGAGGATAACCATAAACTTACGATCAGAGAAATTAAGGATTGAAAATCATATATGTAATTTATAAACATAAACATCAAATTCAAAGTTTTAATAAGACCAAAGTACCAACCATGAAATTTACTATTTTTATATTATATTATAATGTTTTGATCGTAACAAGAATTGACACACGTGAAAGATAACATAATTAACTAAACCCATAAATGCCCACTGCACAAGTCAACTTTCACAATAATCAAATACTGCTGGAAAATCTCCTTCATATACTATACCCCTTCACAACTCATCTTCTCCACCACCACCACCAACACCGCCGCCCCCGCCGCCGCCGCCATGGTCCTCCAACCCCCACCGCAAAACCCACCACCGTCCACCACCGCCACCACCACCACCCCCCGCAAAAAGCTGACCCTCATCCCCTAATCTTCCTCATCTACTTCGAAGTCGCCGGCGGCCCTTACGGCGAAGAACCCGCAGTTCAGGCGGCCGGACCACTCCTGGCCATCCTGGGGTTCCTCATCTTCCCCTTCGTATGGAGCATCCCGGAGGCCCTGGTCACCGCCGAACTCTCCACCACCTTCGCCGGCAACGGCGGCTTCGTCATCTGGGCCCACAAAGCCTTCGGCCCCTTCTGTGGCTCCCTCATGGGCAGCTGGAAGTTTCTCACCGGAGTCATCAACATCGCAGCGTTTCCCATCCTCTGCATTGATTACCTCAAGAAACTCTTTCCCATCTTCTCCTCCGGTTTACCCAGGACTTTAGCCATCTTGTTATCCACCCTCTTTCTCTCCTTCGTTAATTACACCGGTTTGAATATCGTCGGTATCGCTGCCATCGTTCTCGGTGTTATATCTCTCTTTCCCTTCATCCTCATGTCGCTCATAGCCATCCCACAAATCCAGCCACACAGGTATCTATATATATATATTAACTCATGTTAAGTTTATACTTTATAAGAAGTGTTGAAGCAGTTTTGCATATGATCAACAGATGGATCAGTTTGGGGCAAAAGGGTGTTAAAAAAGACTGGAATTTGTTCTTCAATTGCTTGTTTTGGAACTTGAATTTCTGGGATACCGTCAGTACGATGGCCGGAGAAGTCGAAAACCCGAAGAAAACCTTCCCGGCTGCGCTTTTCTCCGCCGTGATCTTGACCTGTTTAGCTTACATAATCCCTCTGATGGCGGTCACCGGGGCGGTATCTGTCGATCAGAGCGAGTGGGAGTCGGGGTTCATGGCGGTCGCTGCAGAGATGATATCTGGCAAATGGTTAAAGATTTGGATCGAAATCGGAGCTGTGTTATCGGGGATTGGATTATTCGAGGCTCAATTAAGCAGTTGCGCGTATCAGGTTCTCGGTATGGCGGATTTAGGGATCATACCGAAGTTCTTCGGGGTGCGATCGAAGTGGTTCGATACACCATGGGTGGGGATACTGATATCAACATTGATCACACTTAGTGTTTCTCAAATGGATTTTACGGATATTGTAGCGTCTGCTAACTTTATATACAGTTTAGGGATGTTGCTCGAGTTCGCGTCGTTCGTGTGGCTTCGGAGGAAGTTTCCGACGCTGAAACGGCCGTATAAGGTGCCGCTTCGGATACCGGGGCTGGTGGTGATGTGTCTGATTCCGTCGGCGTTTTTGGTGGTGATAATGGTTATTGCTACCAAGATTGTGTTTCTGGTTAGCGGATTGATGACGTTAGGTGCTGTTTTATGGTATTTTTTGATGAATTATTGCAAGGCAAATAAGTGGTTTGCATTTGCAAATGGAGATGAAATTGAAAGTGGTGAAGAAACATTACCTTGACAGATATTTCTTATTGGCAATACTATATTACATATTTGTCAAAAAGATAAGGGTGTTTTCTTATGTTTTGTTTTGAGTAAACTTTTAATTTTGTTGTTTTTTTTGTACATAAGTATTTTTACAGTTTTAGAAGATTGGTCCATCAAGTACCAACTACCAAGTATATACTTTGACACAAATATCTATTCTTCATAGATAGCAAGTAGGAGTGCTTGCTGCTTAACAAGTTGTGTTTCAATTTTCACGAGTTAATATGATTGGGTTATTTAAATTTTAAAATTTTGAATTTGGATTCAAGTTCAATTTGGAGTCGAATAAAATATGAAAAAAATCCATTTGTAATTGAAAATTTAAAAGTCGGCTTAAGTTTGAAATCTAAATTTACAATTGAATTTATGTTGATTTGATGAATAGAGAGATTAAATCCTGGTTTTTAACAACGAATTTCAAATATAATATTTAACAGATAAACCTAACTCCATTTTAATCACGTGATATGTAACATTTTCTTGATAAAAAAATTGTTGTCTGTAAAATCATTTTAGAAACATTTATCACAATGGAATCCAATTCGTATGAACAAGTGACAAAAGAGGGTATCACATCTTGTTCCTTATGTATATATCACAACCAACAATATCGTGGAATATTAATCAGTTGAGTAAATGGTCGTTGTCTTTGTAGATTCTCAATTATTTTTAAAATGAAATAATTAAATCTTTCTACTCTAATAAAAGGGTATCTTAGGGTGACACGTGGCGGCAGCACATTTATTTTCATCAAAATTTTCCCGCTTCTTTTTATTATTAAATAATTACCTTAACTATTAATAATATTATTTAACTTTTTTTAAAACAAAAATAATTTTTTTTTAATAAAATAGTGTTCGATTCTTGAAGTAGTTGTGTGTGTTTGGTTTTTTTTTGTGTGTGTGTGTGTGTGTGTTGGGGGGGGGGGGGGTTAGTGGGTGTTTGGGATTGCTTATTTGCAACCTACTTTTAACTTATTAACTTTTGAAAAGTTAATAAGTTAAAAAAAATGTTTGGCAAATCTAAAAAGATTTTTCAAACTGACTTTTCATATAGGGTAAAAAGAAGGTTTTGAAAAATAAATGGGGAGTTACTTATTAACTTTTAAAAATAATTTTTAGTCTAATTTCCTATTATACCCCTCTACTACCTTCTATTAACTCCTTTCATTTTAAAAATGTTTTTTTTTGGTCATTTTACGACATTTTAGTTTATAAGCTAATCCAAACACGTTTAAAAACTTATTTTGAAAAGTCACAAGTTAATAAATATTTTTTGTCAAAAGTGTTTTTCAACCAAAATAAGCAATCCCAAATATACCATAATACCGTATGAGATGGGTTGATTTAGATTTTTTTGGGAGTCAAGGTATAGTGATGAGAGTCGTCTCCACGTTTACGTGGTCATGGCCCACGGTGTCCTTTTTTTCTATATTAAATTTGGAGTATTTATGGCGATCGAAAGGGATGTGTGTCACCTTCTTTTTAAGATACAAGCAACTCCCCCAACAACTTACATACCACAATTTCCCAAGGGGTGGCATATAGATCAAAAGAAATAATGATATTTAGCATCAACAAAAATGTTAAATCTAACATCTAATTTAATTAAATGAAAAGTGATATTTGCTTTGATGGATAATATCACATTATTGGAAAGTTATGATTAATTAATATAATAATAAAAAAGAACACGTGCAATAATAACAGTTCCACACATTAACTTTTGATTTAAAATATATAGGAGGCTATATGTATAGAAACCAAAAGGGGTGAAATAATTATGAAATATTTAGTTGATGTGTGAAAAAGATGACAGGGACACAAGTTTGATTGTAAATAAAGCTTATTTAGTTGTACATTAAGCAGTATCTAAATGCCTCGTAACTCCACACGCTTTCTTAAACCAAGTTTATGAATAAGGTGATTAATATTAAAACAAACCTGAAAATACAAAACTGCAGTATGCTATTGTTGAATCTTAAGCACAGGGAAGGCAATGACATCTCTAATACTGGCTGAATTTGTCAAAAGCATCACCAGCCTATCAACCCCAAGTCCCTGAAATTAAAGTTACTCTATAAAGATGAAAAAAAGACAATATTTTTTTACCAGTACCACTATAATTTTCCAAAAAAATCAATCAAAATAACATGTTTGTACCATTCCTGAAGCTGGTGGCATCCCATATTCCAAAGCTGTTAAAAAATCTTCATCAAGAGTCACTTCATAAGACGCGTCGTCATCATCTTTTGTATCTGATGTTTTTGAAATTGCAGCTTCTCTCTTTTGATTATGATGCTTCACTTGTTCCTCTAACCTTCCTCTCTGCCGTAGTTTGTTAGTTACATAACTTTTTTTGTGGTTTTAAACGACAGAATAATATAAAAATAAAAAACAAGAATAGTAAGAAAGGATCTGTATAGAACATACCTGGTCCAAAGGATCAGTTAATTCAGAAAACGCATTCCCTAATTCACGACCACAGATAAACAGTTCAAATCTCTCTGTTAAACCTGCATGCCTGTTTTAACAAGGTAAAGTGATTCTTAAGTATAAATATACAAATATAGTTCGATTTAAGAAAAACATCAAACACGACTAATTTCTTTCAATGACGTCCCAAAGCAAATATGAGATTAACATAGTAATTACATGTGGGAAAATAGTCGAGATGGGTAACAAGTCATATTAAGTTTCTGATAGGAGCGGACCCGAACAACACCGGATCAAACGTAACGATCAAATAAACAGATAGATCTAAGGCTCGTTTCGGATACAGATTCACCACCGAGACAAACGATAGAGCTGCGATGTCAACCGAAGATACAGATACACCACTCCGGTTAAGCAATCATGTCTAAGAACACCATCCAACTTGCCAATGTTGAACTAGCATAGACAATATCAATTTAATTCAAAACTTGAGAGAAATCAACATTAATTCTTCAATATCAAAAACTCACAGCCCTCCTCAAGATCATCGGTACATTACAAATAGAAAAGAAAAATAAACTGCTCCTAAACATGTGCTAACCACTATGGACCACTACTAAATAAAACAACCGAATAGAACATGCAAAAATTAATTAAAAGAAAAGAAAAACAATAAAATAAAATTAAAACATTACATGCATGAGCTACTAAAACAAACGTGGGGTATTTAAAACCACAAGACGCGTGCACAGCCGGGTTATTGATGCATGGGCGCATGGGTTCGGGTCGAATTAAATTGACCAGGTTGGAACCCGGATCATCCGACCTATCAGGCTCAACGGCTATTGAATTTGAATCGATGATGGCTCGGCTATCAGTTTGTTCAACGCTGACTGGGCTAAAATGGGTTGACTTACTAACATATTCTTATCCATTTTTTGAACATTTAAAAAAAATAATGGATGGGTAAATTATGATTACAAAACCAATGTTATAACATTAATAATCAGGGAGGTTGTATATTCTAAAAATACACTTTAAGTGTCTCTCAGCAGTTTTGACCCCTCCATTTGAGCGGTTCACCCATCAGCTATTTTTTGAAAAGTTTATCCATTTGACTTGTTTGAAGATGGATCAAAATTACTACCTCTATTAGTAATTATCAATGACATTGGTTTTAGTGCAATGAGATTCTGCTTTTTGTTGCATTCTTTTCAGGACAAATGAAGTCTACAATATAAACGATATCCATTCAACCAAAATAATTTTTCGTACCTACGATGGGGCTTTGCCAAAGGAGATATCTCAACAGGATAGTCTAACACAAATGTAGGTTGCACGAGTGTGGGTTCTACCAACATCTCAAAAACCTGAAAGAAAACTATAATTGTTAGTATTTTACTTGAATTAGATCTTAAAAAAACTATTGAAATTGACCTCATTAAGCACATGGCCAACTGATAAACACGCTTCAATCAAATGCCTGTCTTGATTACTTGGACCCATATTGAGTGCATTAAAAGTTGCTTCTTTAGCAGCATTAAGATCATTTCCTAATTCAATAAAATCAATCCCTGTAGCTTCTTTCACTAAATTGTGCATTGTTTCCCTTCTCCAAGGTCTTTCTAGATTTATTTCCACGCCCTGCATGTAAATTCATAATATTCAAACTTCTTTTGGACTCATTATTAAGTAACAACAGTAGAAAAGAAAAGGCGAAAGCTGAAAGAGATGCTGGAGATTCAAATGACTCTAAGAAAAGAGTTTCAACGCTGATTTTCATAGACAAATATATGCATCAAAACTTGCTATCCCAAACTATGTTCTTGACTAAACAAGAAAACATAAAATTTAAGATCGTCTCTTTAATTCCTAAAGTAAGCACAATTCTCTCTCCCTCTCACCCCCTCTATCTTTCTTAATAGCTTTATTCTTCAGAAACAATCCATACAAAAAACTAATGCAATAGTGCTATATGAGATAATTTTTAACATCAAAATTCAAACATGTTCTAAGAAATGTCTTCAAAAAAGTAAAAAATATAAGCACATTAACTAATGCAATAACTTCACCAAGATTACATATAAGCAGCGGCGGAGCTTGAACCACGGCTTAGGGGGGGTGGGGGGGAAAGTAAACTATTTTAGGGGGGGCAAACTCTATATTCATTAAAAAACTTCCACTACCAGACCGAAAATTTACACTGCCGAGCCGAAAATTAACACTATTGACGGGAAATAAAGGGGGGGGGGGGGTGGCCTCTAAGAAGCTTTGCTAGTGCATATAAGCACATCATTTTCAAGCAATGTAACTGAAACAAAATAATTTTTTCACACTAATAAATTTCAATAGAACATTAATTTTTTTCAGTACTTGTTTATATTGCATAACATGGTTTGTTAACATAAAACTATTTTTTTTTTGGTAACGAGAAGTGGTAGATAACGTATGCTTCAGAGACACTTTTTAGAAGAGATGACAACAAATACAACTTTTTAGCGATATACAGTTTTAATCCGTTTAATGTATAAAATTATTGGACGGTTATATTCAAGATTTCTTTAAATCTTTTTTTTTTTGGTTAAAAACTTAAAGATCAATGAAAACCATAAAGATTTTTAGTATTTTCTGGTTTTGTTTTAATGTATCGACTCTCTTCCTTTTTGGGAAGAAAAAGTAATCAACCGGGATGGAGAGCAAAGAGAATATATTGTGTGTGTATTTTCTCAAGACCAATCAGTGTGTTTAGAAGAGTTAAAAGAGTTTCATATATACATGTGAATGTATTTTTATTTTTTTGAAATTTTTTTTGAGAACTTAAACATTCAATTTACGGGTTTACACACCTGATAATCAACAGTAAGTTTCCCATTTACTGCAAGAGCACATTGAGTTACAATTTCTTCAGCCATGTTCATCATGCTTTATAGTCTGAGTAAGCTTCATATATCTGAACCATTTTGAGAATAAAACTGATCAAAATGACACCAAAAGGTTCTGAGCTGAGTGTTAAATGATATGAAGCAAAATGATGCATATATTACCTCTATAGTTGTGAATTCCGGGTTATGACGAGTTGAAATGCCTTCATTTCTAAATATTCTTCCAATCTCATAAACTTTTTCAAATCCTCCAACCTATATTACAATCAGAACTCTTATGGGAATATAAATACACTCTTACAAAAACTTAAGTAAAAATGTAAAACAAATCATAACAGAACCAAGTTAGTAGAGCTGTTATGTATTAAATATTAAAGGTAAAACCTTTAGACCCTCACCAACATTCTCTTCAAATGGAGTTCGGTAGCAATTCTCAGGTAAAGATCTCTACCAAGAGAGTTATGGTGTGTAATGAATGGTCTAGCTTCTGCACCACCGGCTGCTCCCTAATAAATCAAATTAACTTAAGAAAACATAATATTTTTGAAAATCAAATCCTCAAATCAAACAAGTTCAAAGATGATTTCAAAACCTGCAGAACTGGTGTATCAACTTCAATAAACCCCACGGATTCGACCGTCTGGCGTATGACTGAAACAATCTACTGAAGTGAAGCTCAAATCAGCATACCAGCATCTTAAGTAATCACATTTATAAATCTTTAGCATTATATGAAAATATAAGGAGATGAAAAAGATATATAATGCTCTAAACCTACCTTTGCTCTTTTACGGAACACATCAGCTACCTCTGGATTTGCAATCATATCAACGTATCTATACAAGAAAACAAAATTGCTTATGATAATGATTTAACTGTTAGCCAATCTGAAGACCATAAAGTTATTTACAGCAACTAGTATAAGAAACCTAACCGTTGGCGATAACGCTTATCCACATCTGTTAGACCATGAAACTTATCCGGTAACGGAAGCAAAGACTTTGTGAGAATCAAAAATGAATTTACACATACAGAAAGCTCCCTGAAAATACATTAAAAATGGTATAAGGACTAACAACTCTGCATATATTGTGATAAGTAGTTCTTAACATTGTTTTACTTTTATATAACATCTGTCGTTGGTAGAATTCAGAATGGAAATTCAAAAGCTAACCTTTTTCAGTCCTCTTAATTGAGCCACTTGCGCCCAAAATGTCTCCTATATCAACAAGATTTTTTAATTGCTCAAACTGGTCATCTACAAGCCTTTCTTTCTCACAGTAAAGCTGAAATTATAAACAACCCGGTTACACAGATAATTAGTGACAACGGCAAGTATGCATAATTTAACGCTTTTTGAAAACACAAACATGATCCTCTCAAATACACATTACATTACATGAGGATAACTGAACTCATACCAAGGAACATGTCATCAGCATACCTGAATTGTCCCAGAATCATCCCTCAAAGTCAAGAAAGCGAGTTTTCCAAAAGCCCTACGCGCCACAATTCTTCCCGATATTGAAACTTGATCATTCTCACTGTTTGATTCTTCACCATTTTCTAGGTGCTTATATATCTCTTGCAGCTGATTAGCAGTATGAGTTCTATCCCACTTGTAAGCATAGGGCTCAATTCCCTTGCTCCTTAACTCTTCCACCTACAAAAAAGATCACATCACTTCCATAAAACATAACAATATGTATGCACAAACTACAATAAACTCTAAATTGATGTTAAATACGCATAATTGCATATCGATTACGTAGGTTTAACCTAAAAAATCAAAATTTGACTTGTGCGTATTTGAAATTAAGGTGCATTATCGATTTATCCCTACTTCAGTGACTGCAATCACACAAATTTAGACTCCAATTTACTCAACGACACATCAATTTCGTTATCAAAGCAAATTTCAACAAGAAATAGAAAAGAAAAAAACCCTAGAAACAAAAACTCAAACCTTTTTGAGACGAATCGCGCGAATTGCATCTCTGTCGGAGGTGGAAGTTGCATTCGATCCGGCGGGTTGTCTCCTACCCCTTCCACCTTGTTTTGGCGCGGCGGCGGCTGCGGTGGCGGTGGTGACGGCGGCGGAGGAAGAAGAACAGCAGCGGATGACAGTAGAACGTATGTATGATTTAGAAGTTGGAAGTGGAGACGATGAAGCTAAATGAAAGAAGTGCCTCAGAGGCCGTGATGACCATACCTTCAAAGCCTCCATTGTTATCTCACCTGTGAACCAGAGGTCCCGAACATAATATCAACATTTGAAGGTTGAAGACCGAGGGTATTGTTGTAATTTGATTTTTGGTGAATTGGCATAAATCGTCCCTTAAGAGCATTCACAGTGAAATCTGTATAATTATGTAAGTGTGTTTGGTATATTATATGAAATAATTTTGAGTGGTTGTGAGTGAAGGATAGAGAAAATGTTATTGTGGATTGGTATATTTGAAGAATCACTGTTCAATCCTTATAATTTTTTTAATATTTTTAAAAGTGGTTGTGAGTGGAGGAGAGAGAAAAAAGTAATAATAGGGTATAAAAAGTATTATTTAAATAAAAAAAAGAGAGAAAATGTAATGATTTTTAGTGTAATTATATGAATAAAGATAAGGACTCTACTGTGAATGCTCTAAGATAACGATTCTTATAAATTTCATTCTCGTTTCTAAAATCTATTTTGAAGGAATATTAATTTGTTGTTCTAAAACAAGTCTTATAACAAAACATATGAGAAGATATATAAGAAGAGAAAGAATCTTTATTCATGATTAGTTTTTATTATAATACAATACCTTGCGAAATATACAAGAGAAGAAAATTTATGAAAAAAGTCTAATCTATTTTAGGTGTTGATAACTACAGTATTATATCTTTATAAAACTTCTCTTTGGTTATCAACTTCATATGTTTGAAAGTTGACTCATTAAAAACTTTGTTAGAAAAATCTAGTGAGACAAAACTATAATTAAGAAAAAAAATGCAACACATATTGTCTCCCCCTAGTTAAAACTTATGTTGTCTTATTAAAAACTTACCAATAAAACTTAACGTGATAAAGCTTACGGAAGGAAATAGAGTACAATGTCTATAATACTCACCTTTATTTCTGTATCCTTTATGTAACAGTTGTATGTCTTCTATGAAAATTACGCAAAATTTTTGTAGTAAATGATTTCCGGTTGATCACTTGATGTGCAATTCTTTTATATTGGATACTGTTGTATAATCTTCTTGTAGACTTCTATTGCAACCAATTATAAACAAATACCACATGATTTGTGCTTATATATTTCATATTACCTGTATATGCAAGACTAACTAAACTTATTTTGATAGGATAATAAAATATAAACTCATATATTTCATATCTTAAGGGAATAAAAATATTTATTTGATCCTATTTCATTGTCTTTTAAAAACACGAGCTATATCTTGTCAATATATTTAAATGAACGATAAATTTAGATGTAATTAGCAATAAACAATAATTGATCGACTGCAATTAACAATGGTACTTGCTGGTCGATAATTTTTATTTCTTTGATAAGAGATGATGCTTTGACAAAAGACTCCACTTATATCCAACATATTAGAGAAACTAACTCTTCCTTATGTGCATTTGTTTATTTTGGCCAATCATTTATGCGTTTCTATATGTAGGCATAGCTTAGTTTTTGATTCTCATCCTTTTCATCATTTTAAAGGCTACATCATATAAAGTATCATCCGATTTTATTTCAATTCCTTACATTACATGATATATTTATTGAAATCTTTTTATATTTATTCTTGGAATCGACAATTTATTTACATGATAGTTTGAGGATCAAGATAATATAAGGATAATTTATTACAGTTTATTTAACTTTCAATTACTTTTTATCTCCCCCTTAACATTAAAAATCTTGATTAATCAAAATGCAAATCTAGTAAATTGAGTCATAGACCATATATATCAGTAGAGGTGGCAAATTGAGTGGGTTGGATTGGATTGGTTGTCAAGTTAGGATGGTTTTAGGTTAAGATGGGTTTGGGTTAGGATGGGTTAATTGAAAAAAGGGTTAAGATGGATATGGGTCAAGATGGGTTTAAGTCAAAACGGGTTTGGGTTAGAATGGATCAAAACTATTAAAAAAAAGCATTACATTTTCACTCAAAAGAATTCCATTAAGAAATTTGTTGTTAGCTAGGATTAAATAGAGTGTTGTCGCAGATCAAAACAACTAATTGAATGAATACAAAAATATATGCATATTACGACCCTCTAGTCAAAAGTTTCCGATTCCGTCATCACGACTTCTTGACACGAACCTTCAAACTAGTATCATCTTCAATGAAATTATCAAGGCTAGGATCCTTGGTTCGGAAGTGGTTACAAATGATCACGAATTTTCTTCCGGGTGGAAGACGGCGACGTCGGAACGGTAATTTGAAACTTCTAAACACTTGTGATATAATTTCCTTTTCATCCGGCTCTAACATGTGAGGTTTGTTCGATGATCGAAACGATGGGGAGATGTTTCTATCAATGCTTTTGTCGAAGGAGAGAGACGGCAGAAGAGAGATTGACAATGAAAAGTAGGGTTTAAAAACAATTCAAATATGATAATTGGTTTGTTCTGATTGATAATCAAACAAATCTTACATAATTTTTTTGCCTTTGTTTATACACTTTTTTGAAAACAATGGTTTAACATATAAATCCTTTAGATTATGCGGATTCAGTTTTGTACTACTCAATTATCATATGTTAGTTTCTTTTCGCATCATATAAACAAAACACGCTAAAGAAATTATGAAAAAAAATAGCATTTGGAATTGGTTAAACAAGACATGGAGAAGAAGAAAGCCAAATATATAGAAAAGATAAAGAACAAGATAGTTATCATCCATAAAATAACAGAAGAACAAAAGCCAAGCGTGAAAAAGAGCTTCACAAGTATACAAATTGATATTTGCACCCATCCTGACCTTTTTTCTCCTTTTCATCAGCCCATTTTGACCCATGGTGTATTCATCTTTCACCCATTCTACCCATTTCAACCCATACATAAATATAATTAGAAACCATAATGACCCATTATGTAATTATAACTACCCATATTGACCCATTTAGAAACACTTGGGTTTGTTTTGCCAGGTCTATATATCAGTAATGACTCTATATATTTAATTATTGATATTATTCATACCCACAATATATTCCCGACTTCTTTTAAAAATCTCATCTTTGTGTGTGTGTGGCGGGACAATTGCAATATACCACACAACAAAAGAAAAAAACAATTTTGATGATATCTATTTGGTTCCCGACTAAAAACCAACTTTAATAAAAGGAAAGTCTTATAACTACTTAACTTGATGTAAATTAATGTTTTTGCATGTAAAATAACATGTTCATAAACATGAAATTATACTCTCATAATTATTGGCGTTGCAATCAATTGAGTGGTCGTATTAACAAAAACAATTTGTGCAAGAATTTATGCAATAGAAATTTCAACACTTATTCCAATAATCATTAGTATCTTGAGAATTAAACTTATCATTTTTTTACCATAATTAATATGATAATCTGAAATAATGTAATTGCTACCTCATTAGCTAAGCCTCAAACATACTCCTTCAAGTTATGAATTTGATAACTATTTAGACAATACATCGATTTTAAACACTAAATAATATCCGTATTAGAATATATGTATCCTTTATAACTTCTAGATTTTTAAGAATTCATATCTAATTTTAATTGGTAAATAATCAACTTTCCTTGAAAGCAAACATTGTTTGCTTGGTTATCTGAAAGAATACTTCAATTGTTTAATAATTTTAACATCGCCATTGACTCGATGTGGTGTAATCGATCATGCCAATTAATATAATTATACGATCTGTAAACTTTATGTTTATAATCATATATGCATTTCGAAAAATTTCACATTCACGATGATCATTACATATCGCATTCATTATAAAGTGTAGAGGAGATTTAGAAAAATTTCATGGTTTTTCATTATTTTCTCAAACACACGAATATGAAATAATTTTAAAATTTTCATACTCTTGTAGTAATACTGCTATTTCAAATGCATACTGAAGTATAACAATGAAACTTATTTTATCCACTTTTTCCTATAAATAATCTTTTCATCACATGACATCAATTGATAAGCTATTATATGATCTAGTCACGTAAGATTCATCGGTCTAAAATCTTACGATCTTTTGTAAATCAATAATAATATTTAACGAGTATAACACTTTAGGTGTCATATCATAGAATTATTGTGGCATATTACTAACATCCAATAGGAAAATATCAGTATAAAAACATGTAATTATAGATATGTAGCATAATCATATGATTCGTATCACAAATTTAATATATAAACATTGATGTTATAATCATGCGTATGTTGCATACAATTAGCTACACAAGAACTTCTAGTAACAACTATACAAATAAAATCACTATTAATAAATTGTTTTAATAATGCATAAGATGTTCTTTGTTAAGGTGAGGTTCCCATAACATGTAAATATTAGAAGATCATGGGTTCAAGTCTCACTCCGATAAAAAATGCTTAGGGTTGAGCCAGGGGGTTTTCTCAGCAATGCGTTTCCTCCTGAGGTGGTTGGGGGTGCGGTCTCGGCTATGAAACGAATAGGTGGACCCGATTAATATAACATCTATTCTGCGAAGCAGGGTCGTACATTTGCCGTTAAAAAAAAAGTTCTTTGTTAAGTATATCTTTTCTTCCATATAACAATATCATTCCTAGTTACCATCAAATCGAGAACCACCATTATTATAATTTTAATAGCACTATTATTCCACTAGAGAACAATTGATAAGAAAACTACGTACACATATGTTAATAAGTACAATTTCAAATTAATGCATTATGTGAGTTTTAACCTATTATCATCATCACAGCTTCGTCCGCATAACTTTTTATTTATTAATAAAGATATCTAAAAATAATTAATATTTTCCCAAAAATTACCCTAATGCCACGCTAGGTACTTCGCAAACCATTCAAGTGTCTAAATAACAACTCATGAAATTAGTCACTTACCTTTGGTCGATTGGGGTTGGTTGCCAAGGGAGTTTGAGGTGAAACATTCACTTGGGTTTTACATTTCATTACCCACTCAAACATACTTTTACTTGAAAATTATACTAGTTTCTCAATTCCATTCCATTCCATTCCTTCCAACCAAACGCCCTAGTTTTCATCAGCAAAATTAAAATAACCTTAGGGGCTGTTTGTTTTTTCCAAAAAGGTCTTCCAGACCACTTTTGTCTGCGCCGCGCAGACCGCGGGCAGACGTTGGGTTGCGCAGATTGTTTGTTTTTCGGAAGAGGTTTCATTAAAAAAAGGTCTGCAGGACCTTTTTTTGAAGCAGACTTGGAATATAGTCTTCTTGCCTCTTCTAACCTCTTCCAACAAAACCCCACCCCATTCGCCCACCTTCCGCCACCGTCGCCCACCTTGCGCCACCGTCGCCCCACCGTCGCCC
This sequence comes from Flaveria robusta, assembly GCA_025506415.1. Taxonomy (NCBI): domain Eukaryota; kingdom Viridiplantae; phylum Streptophyta; class Magnoliopsida; order Asterales; family Asteraceae; genus Flaveria; species Flaveria robusta. The sequence continues at coordinate 27,224 of JACCIZ010000140.1, forward strand.
GCCTTGCGCCACCGTCTGCATCACCGTCGCCCGCCTTGCGCCACCGTCGCCCGCCTTGCGCCACCGTCGCCCCACCTTGCGCCACCGTCGCCCACCTTGCGCTAATTTGTGATTTAGGTTAAGGTTTTGTTTGAAGATGATAAAAAAACACTCTTTTTGTTGCAGACTGCAGACATTTGGTCCACCTCTTCTGCTGCAGATATCTGCAGATATGGTCCGCAGACTGCAGACATTTTACCTCTTCAAAAACAAACACCACCTTAGTCATCCTTGATGATCTCAATGACAGCGATAAAGATTATGTGGTTTTTTTCTAGTACCATTATGGGTGATGTCGGCTCTAGAAAGTAAGGTTTTTGAAGAGAGAACTTTCATGCTTATGATCCAAATTTAAAAATAATTCGTTCTGATAATGTGTTGTAAAACAAGCCTAATAGCAAATAATATGAGTAGAAATATAGGAAGAAAAAGAATCTTTATTCATGATTTGTTGTACATATTATAATACAACACATTGTGATATATAGGAGAAGAAAATCAAGTGGTGAATTGATATATAGAGAAACACAAATTTGGCTAACACCCAAACCTTATTCACAATCAAGAAAACTTACACAAGTTATTACTTCTCTATCAATTACTTCTTTAGAGTAGGAGCCCTAACATGGCTTATATAGCTAATCAATACATGTTAGACTATATCTCTAACTGCTAAACAATAGAAATAATTCATAATTATCCTAACAACCTAACCTTATCACATTAAAAAAATCTAACATTATCTAATCTCTTATTTAAATTTAAATTTCAACTTTGACTTCTAGCCTTGCACGCCAAGTTAACAGTGACACCCGACTCGTGTACCAGTTCCGCGTAACCCAGGTCTTAGAAATTGCCAATATTCACCCCCTAATTTCTGAGTCGTATAGGATAGATCCTTGACTCCAAGTAGATCTTGCATCTCCTTGAATCTGATTTTAGCTAGTGCTTTCGTCAAGATATCAGCATGTTGCTCTTTTCCGCTTATATGCTCGATTTCAATTTCATTCCCTTCCACACATTCTCGAATGTAATGAAATCTTGATTGGATATACTTGCTTCGACTATTAAAAACTGGATTTTTCACAAAAGCTATCGCTGAGGTATTATCAATTTTTAAAATAATCTTTTGTGTTGTTCTCCCAGTATTAGCAATCAATTCCCTGTGCAACCAACATCATAGACGGCGCTGTTTGTGGTTACGGGTGTGTTATTTTCTTTGAGACTGTCATCCCCATCTGTGCTGTTTTCTTTGAGACTGTCATCCCCATCTGTGCTGCTTGATTTGGGACTTCTTGTTCCATTTAATGGTGTTTCACTTGACTCACCAAGGCTTGAATTTGCATTTTTTTGGTTAGATATACCAGGTCCAAGGCTTGTGTCGGCAACACTTTCCCAGAAGACAACAAACATTCTCTATTCAGCTTTGTTTTCATCTTCTGTAAGAGCAACTTTTCCCTAGTTCCATCCTTTTTATTCATTGAATTCCACGTCTCTACTCACGACTATGGAACGAGTTCGTGTGTCGTACAAATGGTGTACCAGATTCTTGAACTTTTTGTAAGGATGTCATCCAATTAAGGCTCGAGTTGATGATCTGTTTATCAAGTAAGTTGCATGACGGATAGCTTCTCCCCATAGGTAATTTGGAACACTCATGGCTTTCAGAATACTTCGGGTCTTCTCCGTGAGAGTTCGGTTGCGACGTTCTACCACGCCATTTTGTTGTGGTGTGTAGAGAGCGGTTAAGTGTCTTACTACTCCATTATCTTCGCAATACGGATTGAATTCTCATGATATGAACTCTCCACCCCTATCGGTTCTAAGGGCTTTGAGTTCTTTTCCGGTCTCCTTTTCGGCCATAACTTTGAATATCTTTATTATTTTAAACATGCCACTTTTCTCCTTCATCAAGTAAGACCACATATATCGTGAGAAATCATCAATCAGCATAAGCATATATTTATTACCTTTACGAGTTGGTGGTGATATTGGTCCCCAAAGGTTGCATTGCAACATTTGAGATGCCCAAAACAATGCTTTACTTGGGATCCAACAGTTGTTCGATTGAAGCAACCATGTGGATAAAACGTCTTGGCAGGGTCATAAGAAACTTCTTAACTAGTAGTTGTTCTTCAATAGCTTCACTAAGAGATGTTGATTAGGACGAGATGCCAGTTATATTGGAAGCAAAGCTATCGATGGTCTCGGTTTCTTTCATCTTTAGCCCTTCAAACTTGGTTAGCAAGGTTTGAAGTCGAGCTTCCCTTACCCGGTTGGCTACAAAATGTCGAGTCTTTATCGCTACCCACATCTCGTTAGACGTCTTTAGATTGCTGTCTTGCAAGATCTGATCTTCAGGTATAGATTGAAACAATAACGCCATCATCGTGTTGTTTCTCTTGTTGTTTGATGATCCATGTTCAATCACATCCCACACATTATGAACATTCATAATTACTCTCATTCGAATGGCCCATATTGTATAGTTCGTAGACGTCAACATGGGCATTGGAATGAGGTTGAGTTTGTTTCATTAACCGGTGGTTGTTCGTCCCCCATTCTACTCTTCAACTTCCTCCTGTTGTAGGTAACCGAAAAAGATGGAGAAGGTGGAGTATCCAACCCTGTTTCACGGCTTGAAGATTCAAACAGGACCTACGCACGCTGCTTTCAGATCGTGCTGCTTTAGTAAAAGCTTGAACAGTCTTCGTCTTGTAGGCAGCCTTGATTAGGTTGTTCTTGGTTGTTTGGTTCTTGATCAATCAGGCTTTGATACCAATTCAAGTGGTGAATTGATATATAGAGAAATACAAATTTGACTAACACCCAAAGTTTATTCACAATCAAGAAAACTTACACAAAAACTTGATACTTCTCTATCAATTACGAAGAAGATCTCTAACATGACTTATATAGCTAACCAATAACTATATCTCTAATTGCTAAACAATAGAAATAATTCATAATTATCCTACCAACCTAACCTTATCACATTAGGAAGTCTAGCATTATCTAATATCTTATTTAAATTTAAATTTCAACTTTGACTTCTAGCTTTGCACGCCAAGTCAACAGTATCACCCGACTCGTGTACCGGTTTCGCGTAACCGAAGTCCCGAAAATTGCCAACAGAAAACTTGTGGAAGAAGCCTAATGTATTTAGTTGTTGATAACCACAATGATATATATTTATAACATTTGTAAGTATTGATAATTTGTAAAGTAAACTTTTTTTTCTTACATGTAGTAATGATAATTTTTTTATTAATAAAAAATCAATAGCAGCGTTGCTATAATCTGATCAAGAATTATGAGGTTATGAAATCTACAACACAAATATAGTCTGAATTTTATTATTACTTAAATAATTTATATTTCTTTTGTTTGATGATTTATTTTAAAACGATCTTGTAGTTCAAAGAATTAATTTCTATTCGGCCTTATAGCAGATGGAGGAAATCATATACCTGAGATCATCACTCCTGTAGTCTGAGCTCAAACTAACGCCGGTTGAAGGCGAATAGAAACAACACAACAGCTAAGCATGTTGTTGACAAGCAGACAACGTCCATCAAAATGAAGACCTTCAATGTTCCAAACCATTGATGTATACAAATTGGTTTGCCATCCTGATTCATGAAAATAATCAAACACTTGAGTTCAGAATCACGAGAACATATAAAATTAAGTCTGCACCTTTTTCACATAAGGGAATAGACTTTATTTTAGTATGTTTCTACAATTAGCAAGTATTAGCAACATGCTTAGTTTCCTATTATCTAGATTATTAAGGCTGAAAAAAGGATGAAAGTGAAGCCCTACCAAAGACTAGTCTTTCTGTCCAAGTACTAGCACCAATTCTTAATTGTAGTTCTTGAAAAGCTTCTTCATCACTTCACTTAATGTACCCTCAATTAACTAGTCAAACAAAACAAACAAAAACAAAAATAAATCTTAATGCTGCTTACAATTTGAAAGTGAAGTCTCACCAAAACAACTAGTTCATGAAGAATTTGTTATTAGAATATTTGTGTCTACTAAATGAAACATCATACTAACATATGTTACCTGAAACCCAAACATTGCTTCAAGCTAATTTAGAATGTCTTCTTCAATCTTCTTGTATTGCCTAGCTAGGTCATGGACGATCCCTCGCTTCATGAAGGGCAACAACAGCAGCATCTTGAATCTACAAATTTATTTAGCGGTTTCTAAGAGAGCTGCTTAAAATATGTACAAAAAAGAAAATGAAGATAGAAGTTACGATATGCCTCTAGGTACCTCTACATGAGCTGTTTGCATCACTCACAAGCAACAATAATGATAGCCTAAAAGAAAAAGCATTAAAACTCTTACCAATTATGTCACATTCGGGTAATGAGAACTAGATAATTATGAAAATTTGTAGATATGAACATAAATAGTAGCATCAACTATCAAATATAATAAATGTTATGTGTAAGCAAGATATAAAGAACACTCAACATTCTGTCGAAGGCTCGAAGCTTTAAAAAAACATGCCAATATGAGCGATCTCCACAGGGCGTCAATGCAGACCAACTGGTTTGCCGTCCCGATTCATGAAACAAACACCTCAGTTCAAAATTATGAGAATATAAAATCAAAGCAAATTAGGCATCAATTGCACCTTACCCCATTTTCCTTCTACTCGCTTGCTTTCTCAGGCCAACCAAAAAAAAAAAAAAAATAGCTTCAGCATGCATCAGCTAACCAAACAGGAAACATCTATATACATACCTAAAATGCTGAAGTATACTTACTAATAATATTAGATAGAACAAATATCTTAGTATTCTAACTAGAAAACCGTAAAAGAAATATCCATATAGATCATCATAATAATATAATATGTCCACTCACAATGTTCTAATTTCCATACTACTCCAGGCAGCTTAGCTTCTCTGTGTAGAAAAGTGGCAGTATGGGAATTGCAGCAAAATGTAACTTCCATTAATGATGTTAGACTCAATCAAAAACATCTAGAACACAAGTTGCATAAAGCCTAAAGACAACTATATCATATTATTAGAATTGTACACAACTGAATATATCAAAAGAACTTACAAAAGAAAAGCATATTCACTGAAGCCGTATCCATAAACAATGAATTGGAGAAGAAGGATAGACGTCTTCTAGCTTCCAAGTTGAAGGCATTTCAGATTCCATAACTGTAAACAATAATTACAATTTACAACCTATTGATTTGCTAAAAAATACCATGTACGAAGAATATATTGGGTTTGAAACTATGACCTCAATATTTGCTTAATTTTTTGTTAAATTTACTCTCCTTCCACGCTTTTGATTCTGGAGTTGGGAAAAGTTTTTGCAGGCTGATAGAACTGGTATTGTTCATCCACCTCGAATTCTTGCTCATCTGAACTATATGAAAGAAAAATATACAATGTCAAAATTATAAAAAGTGAAATATAAACAGATCTGTAGTATAACATGCATATATATAGTAGATGGAATTCACAACTTAACTCTGGGTATATATCTCATTAAGGCCTGATTGACACTATGAGGATCTGCAATAGGTAGCATATAGAATGGGAGATCCCTGTCTTCTGTATGATAAAAAATAGTCAACAAGTTTTACACTAGAAGCAAAACAGTTATCTACGTAAGAAGTAACATATGTAATTAACCCAACAGGTTCCTGTTTTTCCATTACATATGTTTCCCCCTAATTAGGGCTAGAAAAACAAATTAACAGGAAATATCCGCATACCTAAATTACTAATAATATTAGATAAAACAAATATCTTAATATTGTAAGACATAAGAAAACCATACCAGAAATACGCATATAAGTAATCATAATATGTCCACTCACAATGTTCTGATTTCCATACTTGTCCAGGCAGCTTAGCTTCTCTGTAAGTGGCAAGACCTGAAAAGAAGACCTCGAAATATTTTTTCATGATAACATGCAGCTTGTAAGAAGTCATAGCTTCTTTGCTATATACAAACAGATTTGGACTTACTGACACGAATAAAATACATAAAAATACAACAAAGTGAAGGGTAGCATTCACGAATACCATAAGACATGAAAATATCAATAGCCATAGGCGCCACTTCAACAGGGATCTATCCGGTATATAGGAGTTAAAAAAGTACCGATTCTCATCATCTCCTGCATTTACATACATACAATATTATGCTAGCAGGCACCAAATCTCATGAGTCTGCCAAGTACTATGGAACAAGGACGAGGTTCGATCACCTTCCTGTAGCCACAAAAAGCTTTTAATATTAAACATGTTGTAAAACAACATGAATGCTTATAATCACCTTCCTGTATGATTTGGAAACTTGTGATAATTTTATGGAACAAGGAAGAGGTTCACCGTTCACCTTCCTGAGCAAGAAAGATGATTTGGAAAGCTAGCTCTCTTGATCTGTCAAAAATCACAAGACTGATATTAATATGGTGAAAACACGATGTAAAAAACTAAAATTAAAAGAAGATGGAAGTGACAACTTAACTCGATGACCTGTGTATATATCTCATCCCATGATGGCCTGATTGACACTATGAGGATCTGCAATAGCTTGGGTAGTATATATATTGATGGGAGGTCTCTGTCTTCTGTGTGATAAATTAAACAATAGTCATAAGTTTTACACCAAATTAAGCCAAAACAGTTACGAAAGAAGCAACATATATATATATGTAATTACTCTAGCTAGGTTCCTGATTTTCCATTAGATAGATATATATGTTTCTTCTTCCCCCTAATTAGGGCTAGACAAACATACAGGCTGATTTGATCACGAGTATAGATAGATATTTGATTCAGATCGAAAATAGAAAGCAAATTAAACTTACATCATCATATCGTATTGTTAAAACGTACAATTGTGCCTGAAATTAAAAAACTTACAAACACCGCATGATCCGCCGCCGGTGCGGTGGTGTTGGTCAATCGGCCGAACCACTAACATCGCCTCTTGATCTGATCGACTTCAATTCTCTTGATCACTTTCAAATAGGCCGGTAGTACATATATATACATTGTATGAGAGATCTCGATCTGTCTTCTGTGCAACATCTATCAATTAATCTGCGTGATAAATCAAACAACAGGCCCTAATTAGAATTAGGGCTAGACAAACACGCTGGCTGATCTGGCGAGTATAGATGGATATCTTATTCAGAAAGCAAATTAAACTTACATCATCATCACCATATCGTCAAACGTACAATTGTGCCTAAAATTAAAACCTTACAAAGAAGGGGATCGAGCATGATCAGCCGCCGGTGCGGTGGTGTGGGTCAATCGGACGAACCGACCACTAACACCGCCTCTTGATCTGATCGACTTCAATTCTCTTGATCACTTTCAAAAATTCAGATACAATAACCTTCAAACTTCAAATCCGCCGCTTCATGATATATCAAAGTCCGTCAAGATTAACTTAGAATCGAAGTTCGCATATAAACAAACACTGCAGTGGAGGAAACCCTAGAAGAGATAAAATGTGAATTAAGATTTAGATTTAGGTTTGCATCAAAGAACTGAAGACCTTCGCTTGCTTTTATAATAAACGTACGTGATTCCTCAGGTCTATCCGACCGTTGGTTGGTTGGTTTTATAACAATAAAATCTTGTTTATATTTATTCGCATCAAATTAATAATTACACTGAACTGATATTTCAAATCCAAATATCTTTCCATATATAACACAATCTATAAAGATATGACTACTTTAAAGCGGCTAAGATACGATTTGACTTTTAGCCTTCTAGCAAATGATGATTTTATTACATTTTATATGGATTGGTTATTTGTACTCATTGCTAGTCTATAACTTAATTGATTGAAGTCGACCATATCAAGAATCAGGTGGACAACATTCATGATACATCAGTTCAACAATAGTAATGTTTTTAGTCGGTATTGATGTCATTCTACACGTAACCAACGAGTACCATCAAATGATATAAAACACACAAAAAAAACAAGATGATACTTTGAATATAACTCCACTTTTAATAAAAAAATTTTTTTTTCCGGAAAGTCAATAAAAATTAAACACATCCAAAATTAGTTGTATTAAGTTTATGAATAAAAGTTTTTCAAGAAAAATCAAAATTAAAAAAAATTAATAAATTAAAAATAAATATAATTTAACATTCACAATGATATTGATCCGATAAAAGGAAAGATGATTCATTCCATTGTCACGACTACATGCTTGAACATTTAGAACGCGTTTGATGATTTAGAATGCGGGAAATGTATTTTTTCTACTCAAACAAACAGGTCTCAATACATAAATTATTTGAGAAGAAGAAGACAATTGGATAGGTGAGGCCATGAGGAGGGGTTGGGTGGGCTACTACCCAGCGCCCAATCTCCTTAGAGACCTGGGATTTATATATATATATGCATTTTTCTATAAAAAACTATAAACTATAAAAAATCCATTAACAAGCTCAATAATGTTGTGATTATTTTAGCCAATTAAACTTCACCTAAGAGCCCATTTATAACATTTTAAATAATTTAATCCAATAGCATTTATCAAATCTAAACCTAATTTAGTTTAACTAGAGTGTGAGCCCGCGCTTTGCCGCGGGTTGTTGAAATTTATAACACTTGATTTCGATTACTTGTACATTAGTATTCAATCCGTTGATATGGATAAAAATTATATTGACAACTATGTTTTGAAAAAAAAAAATTATGTCGAAACATTGATATAATTTAGCAAATCATAACGACAAATTTAGATTTTATAAATCATCATATTTTTATAATTATAAGAGAAAAACGATATAAGATTTAGAATCTTGAAACAGTTTTGAGAGCTTGTATATTTTTAGTTTGATGAAATCTATATTATTACATATTATTACTTATTACTAAAATTATTATTATTTTGTAAATAACTATTATAATGACTTTAAATACTATTACTATTATTATTATTATTGTTATTATTATTATTAGATTCAATATATTCATATGGATTAAAAGAATTAAACTAAAATCCATCATAATATTACCATACTAACCGGTTTAGGTGTTATGGTCAAGATAAAATTATTATTTTGAAATTCTAAAATACTTTATAAATAATATAGATATTCATTATTGGTTTCTATATGTTATGTATAATGAATTGGCTCGCATGATGCACGGATGCTACTGAGTCTTTTTTCTGACCAACCTTAAATATTGATATTATTATTATTATAATAATAATAATAATAATAATAATAATAATAATAATAATAATAATAATAATAATAATAATAATAATAATAATAATTATTATTATTATATGGTTTTAAAATTGAAAAACAAGGAGAGGAACGGTATTACCAAGCTTTTCAAAAATTATTGGAGGGTAATACTCTGTCAGTGACAATCGGTCACATAAATGATTTGATAAAACAAAATAATTTTTCAAATTTATATCTAATTATATTAGGAGAACAATTACAAGATATTTCGAAGAAAATGGATAAAATTTTATCTCATTTAAAAGAAAAACAAAATATCATAATAAATGATAAAAAGAAAGAAATTATAGCTACTCCGAGTATACAATTACCTCCGAGAGTAGTAGACTTTAAAACAAAGCCAGATGAAGATTTAATCCAGGCATTAAATGAATCAATTAATATTTTTAAAGATCTCAAGATTAATACATTAAGTGATTTTGAGAAAGACATAAATGATGAAAATTATAAACAAAAGATAAATGAAGAAATTAATAAATTATCTAAGTTTGCTGATAAGCCAACCCAAAGGATGTATTATTATCCTAGGCCTACTCCGCAGGATGTTCTTATAGAAGAACAGGAATACGTAATTAATAATTCGTATAGTGGAAAAATGATTTATGAATGGAATATTGATGGTCAAACGGAAAGTCAGATTTATAAGACTGTCCATAGAATGCTTATGTATTCAACTATATGTCAAAATAATAGAAATCCGACAAAAACCATAGCCAATATGATTATATCAGGATTTACTGGCCAATTGAAAGGCTGGTGGGATAATTATTTATCCGCTGATGATAGAAAGAAAATACTAGATAGTATTAAGGAAGAAGGGAATACTACTGAAAATAATTCAGTATATACCTTGATAGTTAATATTATAGAACATTTTACAGGCAGATGGTCTGATAATTCTGAAAATATCAGAACTCTTCTACAAAATCTTAAGTGTAGAACCCTTACATCATTTAGGTGGTATAAGGATACATTTTTAAGCAGAGTAATGGAACTCCCAGAGTCTAATAGCTCACATTGGAAGTCTAAGTTTATAGATGGTCTTCCTCACCTTTTTGCAGAAAGAGTAAGAAATAACTTACGAAAAGAAGGAAAAATTAATTATGATGATTATACATACGGGAAACTCATAGGAACCTGTATACAGGAAGGATTAAACCTGTGTAATGAAATTAAGTTGAATCAACAAATTAAGAAACACTCTTTGAATGAAAAGAGACAATTAGGTCAATTTTGCGATCAATTTGCAATGGAAGATAGAAAATTACCATCTTCTAAGCCTAAGAAAGTTAGGAAAAAATCGAGTCCATATAAGGATTTGAAGAAGAAAAGGAAAAGAATAGATAGAAATAGAAATTATTTCAGAGAAGATAGGAATAATAATTCCCAGATAAACCTAAGCTTATATGCAAAAGATGCAAGAAATATGGTCATACCGCAAAAACTTGCTGGGTTAGGAAAAAGCTTAATAAGCTAGAAGATGAAGATTTAAAAAATAAAATCTCAGAAATATTGTTAGAGTCAGATAATGAGTCTGATAATTATTCTCAATTATCCTCAAATGAAGATTTGAATATTTTAGAAAATCTTTCAAACTCTTCTGAAGAAGAAGACTGTGGTAATAAAAACTGTTGTTCTTCTGATATTGAAGAAGAAAACCTTTATCAAATAATTTCACAGTTCCAAAATATGGAATTAAATGTTTTAACCAGTGAAATAATTGATTTATTAAAAGTCATAAAAGACCCTGATACAAAAGAAAAGATAATTTCTTCGTATATGAAAAATCATGAAGAAGGTGAGTCATCCAATTCACAAAATGATTTAAAACCATTCAGTCTAGCTGAATTAAAAAATCAGTTAAACAAAAGAAATATTTATAAAAACCCTTTTGATGTAAAGGAATTAAAATATGAGATTGATAATCTAAAAATAGAAATAAAACAATTACAAAAAAGTAATACAGATTTAGAAAAAAGAATTATATGTCTTGAAAACCCATCCGTAGTTCTTCCTAATAAAGAAGAACAGGAGTCGTATTTACAAAGTATAATGGAAATAGTCACCTCCCAAAAATGGTATGGGAAAATAAAACTCCTTATAGGAGAAGATTTTTTTATAGAAGTTATAGCACTATTTGATAGTGGTGCAGATTTAAACTGTATTCAGGAAGGATTAGTCCCAATAAAATACTATCATAGGACTAACCATGGTCTCAGCCATGCTGGGAAAGGAAAACTTGAGGTAAATTATAAAATACCTAAAGCGTATATCTGTAAAGATAATACATGTATTAATACAAGCTTTGTATTAGTAAAAGATTTATCAAACCAAGTTATACTTGGTACTCCATTCTTTGATAAAATCTTTCCATTAATAAAAGTAGATAGAACCGGAATAACTGGAGTCTATCAAGGAAAAGAAATCACTTTTCAATTTATTACAAATCCAATTACAAGATCTTTAAACAATATAAAACAAAATTTGTTAAAAGCAAAAATAAATCAGATAGATTTATTACAGAAAGAAATATTTTCTTTAACAATTAAAGAGAGTTGGGAAAAACCCAAACTACAAGAAAAAATTAAATTGATTGAACATCAATTCAGTTTACAGATATGTAATGATCATCCCAATGCTTTCTGGGATAGAAAGAAACATATTGTTTCTCTTCCATATGAAGAAGATTTCAAAGAAAGTCAAATACCGACTAAGGCACGTCCGTGTCAAATGAATTCTGAATATATGGAATTATGTAAGAAAGAAATAAAATCTCTTCTTGATAAAAATTTAATAAGAAATTCTAAATCTCCATGGTCTTGTACTGCTTTCTATGTAAATAAACATTCAGAGCAGGAAAGAGGAGCACCAAGATTGGTGATAAATTATAAACCACTTAATAAGGTTTTAAAATGGATTAGGTATCCTATACCTAATAAGAGAGATTTGTTAAACAAATTATACCAAGCCAATATATTTTCTAAGTTCGATTTAAAATCAGGCTATTGGCAGATTCAAATTGATAAACAAGATAGGTACAAAACTGCTTTTACAGTACCTATTGGGCACTACGAGTGGAATGTAATGCCATTCGGATTAAAAAATGCCCCATCTGAATTTCAAAATATTATGAATGATATTTGTATTCCTTATAGTGAATTTATAATCGTCTATATAGATGATATCCTGGTATTCTCCAAGGATATTGAAACTCATTTCAAACATTTGGAAATCTTCAAAACTATAATTATAAAAAATGGTTTAGTAATATCCAGACCAAAAATGATGATTTTCCAAACAAAAATAAGATTTCTAGGTCATAATATTGATCAAGGTAATATAATACCAATAAATAGAAGTATTGAGTTTGCATCCAAATTTCCGGATGAAATTACGGATAAAACTCAACTACAAAGATTTCTTGGAAGTTTAAATTATATTCTTCCTTATTATAAAAATTTGGCAGAAGATACTAGTCTGTTATATGATAGACTAAAGAAAAATCCAAAGCCGTGGTCAATAGACCATACTAAGGCTGTACAAAAAATCAAACAAAAGGTAAATAACCTTCCTTGTTTGATGATTGCAAACCCAGAATGGGAAAAGATAATTGAAACAGATGCCTCAGAAATAGGTTATGGAGGTATTCTGAAACAAATTTCTCCAAATAATAAACAAGAATATCTTGTTCGATTCCATTCAGGAAAATGGAACAATAGTCAAAAGAATTATGCTACTGTTGCTAAAGAAATTCTGGCAATAGTAAAATGTGTCTTAAAATTTCAAGATGATTTATATAATCAAAAGTTTATTATCAAGACAGATTGTCAAGCAGCTAAATATATGTTTAGCAAAGATTTTAAACACGATGTTTCTAAGCAGATGTTTGCTAGATGGCAAGCACATCTCGCTCCATTTGATTTTGAAATTATCTACAAAAAGGGAACTGATAATAGTCTTCCTGATTTTCTTACCAGGGAATACCTAAATGAAGGAAATCTTTAAGAAAATAATAAAACCCAGTCTCGTTGATAGACGAGATGAGATTTTACAACAATATTACTGGATTAATCGCAGGGTTGGGGAAATAGAACATGATCCTTTCTTATCAGAAAAAAACAAAGAAATATGCTTTAACCCAGATTAAATATCAAATCTGGTCCTTAGACTCTAAATTAGAGGATTTGGAACACAGAGAAATAATAATTTCTTGTGCTTAATGTTTTCAGCCATGATAGGCAGAGGACGTGGAAGAACCTCCTCTAATAGAGGAAGGGGAGCTGGTAGAATTCTCCATCAAATGGGGAATAAAAAGCTTATAGCTTATGATAGTGCGTCATACGCATCATCTTCGACATCGGCTAATAAGTCTGATGATCAACTCTATAAAGAGTTTTTAGCTTATAAAGCTACTCAACAGGGACATAACCCTGAAAAACCAGCATCATATGCTGAAATCACTGTCAATGATAGTGAAGATGAAAACTGGATTTATAATCCAAAGAAGGATGTTATACTCCTTCTTGATCAAAAAGATAAAAAATGGAATGACCAACCTTGGTTCATTATCAAAAGATATTTTGATCAGGGATACTATCCCACCGAGACTTATAAGTCCCGGATATATTATGAGGAAATCCTCAAAGCAGAAAACTGCGAAATAACCCATTATAGTGGGATAAAGAGCAAAAACCCAGACAAGTTAAAACATAATATTAACATACAAATATAAAATATTAACATACTTATCTGAACAGAGATCCGGATTCAAAGAATAAGGTTGGGTGTTATAGGCAATTTTACTCAGCCACTTTCCAGAAGGTTAGTATGTGACCAGTAATGGGCAAGACCCTTAAACGCCACGACACTCTCTTGGCTTATGGGCAAAACGGGTCCCCACGCGGTCGGCCGCCCACACTAACACCCTGAATAGAAGCTTAATAAGCTAGAAGATGAAGATTTAAAAAATAAAATCTCAGAAATATTGTTAGAGTCAGATAATGAGTCTGATAATTATTCTCAATTATCCTCAAATGAAGATTTGAATATTTTAGAAAATCTTTCAAACTCTTCTGAAGAAGAAGACTGTGGTAATAAAAACTGTTGTTCTTCTGATATTGAAGAAGAAAACCTTTATCAAATAATTTCACAGTTCCAAAATATGGAATTAAATGTTTTAACCAGTGAAATAATTGATCTATTAAAAGTCATAAAAGACCCTGATACAAAAGAAAAGATAATTTCTTCGTATATGAAAAATCATGAAGAAGGTGAGTCATCCAACTCACAGAATGATTTAAAACCATTCAGTCTAGCTGAATTAAAAAATCAGTTAAACAAAAGGAATATTTATAAAAACCCTTTTGATGTAAAAGAATTAAAATATGAGATTGATAATCTAAAAATAGAAATTAAACAATTACAAAGAAGTAATACGGATTTAGAAAAAAGAATTATATATCTTGAAAACCAATCCGTAGTTCTTCCTAATAAAGAAGAACAGGAGTCGTATTTACAAAGTATAATGGAAATAGTCACCTCCCAAAAATGGTATGGGAAAATAAAACTCCTTATAGGAGAAGATTTCTTTATAGAAGTTATTGCACTATTTGATAGTGGTGCAGATTTAAATTGCATTCAGGAAGGATTAGTCCCGATAAAATACTATCATAGGACTAACCATGGTCTCAGCCATGCTGGGAAAGGAAAACTTGAGGTAAACTATAAAATACCTAAAGCGTACATTTGCAAAGATAATACATGTATTAGTACAAGTTTTGTACTAGTAAAAGATTTATCAAACCAGGTCATACTTGGTACTCCATTTTTTGATAAAATCTTTCCATTAATAAAAGTAGATAGAACCGGAATAACTGGAGTCTATCAAGGAAAAGAAATCACTTTTCAATTTATTACAAATCCAATTACAAGATCTTTAAACAATATAAAACAAAATTTGTTAAAAGCAAAAATAAATCAGATAGATTTATTACAGAAAGAAATATTTTCTTTAACAATTAAAGAGAGTTTGGAAAAACCCAAACTACAAGAAAAAATTAAATTGATTGAACATCAATTCAGTTTACAGATATGTAATGATCATCCCAATGCTTTCTGGGATAGAAAGAAACATATTGTTTCTCTTCCATATGAAGAAGATTTCAAAGAAAGTCAAATACCGACTAAGGCACGTCCGTGTCAAATGAATTCTGAATATATGGAATTATGTAAGAAAGAAATAAATCTCTTCTTGATAAAAATTTAATAAGAAATTCTAAATCTCCATGGTCTTGTACTGCTTTCTATGTAAATAAACATTCAGAGCAGGAAAGAGGAGCACCAAGATTGGTAATAAATTATAAACCACTTAATAAGGTTTTAAAATGGATCAGGTATCCTATACCTAATAAGAGAGATTTGTTAAACAAATTATACCAAGCCAATATATTTTCTAAGTTCGATTTAAAATCAGGCTATTGGCAGATTCAAATTGATGAACAAGATAGGTACAAAACTGCTTTTACAGTACCTATTGGGCACTACGAGTGGAATGTAATGCCATTCGGATTAAAAAATGCCCCATCTGAATTTCAAAATATTATGAATGATATTTTTATTCCTTATAGTGAATTTATAATCGTCTATATAGATGATATCCTGGTATTCTCCAAGGATATTGAAACTCATTTCAAACATTTGGAAATCTTCAAAACTATAATTATAAAAAATGGTTTAGTAATATCCAGACCAAAAATGATGATTTTCCAAACAAAAATAAGATTTCTAGGTCATAATATTGATCAAGGTAATATAATACCAATAAATAGAAGTATTGAGTTTGCATCCAAATTTCCGGATGAAATTACGGATAAAACTCAACTACAAAGATTTCTTGGAAGTTTAAATTATATTCTTCCTTATTATAAAAATTTAGCAGAAGATACCAGTCTGTTATACGATAGACTGAAGAAAAATCCAAAGCCATGGTCAATAGACCATACTAAGGCTGTACAAAAAATCAAACAAAAGGTAAATAACCTTCCTTGTTTGATGATTGCAAACCCAGAATGGGAAAAGATAATTGAAACAGATGCCTCAGAAATAGGTTATGGAGGTATTCTGAAACAAATTTCTCCAAATAATAAACAAGAATATCTTGTTCGATTCCATTCAGGAAAATGGAACAATAGTCAAAAGAATTATGCTACTGTTGCTAAAGAAATTCTGGCAATAGTAAAATGTGTCTTAAAATTTCAAGATGATTTATATAATCAAAAGTTTATTATCAAGACAGATTGTCAAGCAGCTAAATATATGTTTAGCAAAGATTTTAAACACGATGTTTCTAAGCAGATGTTTGCTAGATGGCAAGCACATCTCGCTCCATTTGATTTTGAAATTATCTACAAAAAGGGAACTGATAATAGTCTTCCTGATTTTCTTACCAGGGAATACCTAAATGAAGGAAATCTTTAAGAAAATAATAAAACCCAGTCTCGTTGATAGACGAGATGAGATTTTACAACAATATTACTGGATTAATCGCAGGGTTGGGGAAATAGAACATGATCCTTTCTTATCAGAAAAAACAAAGAAATATGCTTTAACCCAGATTAAATATCAAATCTGGTCCTTAGACTCTAAATTAGAGGATTTGGAACACAGAGAAATAATAATTTCTTGTGCTTAATGTTTTCAGCCATGATAGGCAGAGGACGTGGAAGAACCTCCTCTAATAGAGGAAGGGGAGCTGGTAGAATTCTCCATCAAATGGGGAATAAAAAGCTTATAGCTTATGATAGTGCGTCATACGCATCATCTTCATCATCGGCTAATAAGTCTGATGATCAACTCTATAAAGAGTTTTTGGCTTACAAAGCTGCTCAACAGGGACATAACCCTGAAAAACCAGCATCATATGCTGAAATCACTATTGATAATAGTGAAGACGAAAACTGGATTCATAATCCAAAGAAGGATGTTATACTCCTTCTTGATCAAAAGATAAAAAATGGGATGACCAACCTTGGTACATCATCAAAAGATATTTTGATCAGGGATACTATCCCACCGAGACTTATAAGTCCCGGATATATTATGAGGAAATCCTCAAAGCAGAAAACTGCGAAATAACCCATTATAGTGGGAGCAATAAACTAATAAGTTTTAGTAAAATCATAATCAAACAGATTATATCTGTTGAAAATTGGGGAATATCTCCATTAAAGGATAGAGAAGTTCTCCATCCTGAAACTAAAGTCCCTCTAAGATATAACTACTGGGACTATATAAATGCTTTTCATAAAACCTTTTTATTCGAAAACCAGAATTATAAACATTCTTGGTTTATAAAAATTTGTTCAAAAATATATGAATCGGACATTCCGATTTGGTTTTACGAATGGTGGCAATCATATGGCACCACTCCTGAGATTTTCACAGGAGAATCCAAAAAATTGAAATCCTTTTATACTCAATGGGTGGAGTTATCTCCTACTCTCATTGAGGCTCAACACAATAACAACTCCATCGGGGGAATGGCCTCACTCCATTTCTTTATCCAATTCAGCATTCCTTGGATATGGAAGTGGATTCCAGAAACTGGTTATACCCAGGAAAATATGTTCTGCTTAAAGAGAACATACAAAACAAAATTTTGGAGAAAAATGATGGACAAGGAAAATGGCAAGATTAAATGCCAGGACACATTAGATCATATCCAGCAAACAATAGAATCTTATAAGAAACAACAGGAAAACCTGCAACAAAGAGAGGCTCCTAGCCCATTCCAACACATTGTTAGGAAGATTAAGATGATTAAAGGATCTGATGCTATCAGTGAAGAAGAATTGATGGATTATTATCTTGAAGAAGTCAAGAAAGATATAGCTAAAAACTTCAAGAAGGTCAAATCTCCTTCAAACATGTCTGTATCAGAATCATCCCAAATTGGGGATGAAGATCAAGATCTTCAGCAGGATGCTCAAGACCCAGAGGATGATATCCTTGATGACGAAGCATATGCAAAAATGATTCGAGAACTGAATGAAGAGTTCGGCCCAGCAAATGCGGGAAAGTCAAAAAGGCAACAGTCACAATAGGCCCCACATAAGGAAAAAGAGTGCCGATAATTCAAAAAGCACGAGATTCGCCCGACAAAATTTGTCGTCAAGCAACATTATTGCACTAACTTTAATTATTGTATCTTTACTTTTACTTTAATTATTGTACTGATAAACGCGTGATACGCATTATGCGAATATTCGCATTTAGGTGCGGTGTGAAACCCTCTATATAAAGGGTTCTTAGTTAGTTATTAGACACACCGAGAATTAGAACACTCTCTCATACTCTCTCCCTCTCTCTTAAAAATATTCTGAAGTATAATATTTGAAGTTTAAAAGTCTCCGCCTTCTCATATTCTGGTAATCTCCCTTCTTCCTTAATACTATCTAAAATTTTCTTTCTATCATCAGCGGATAAATAATTATCCCACCAGCCTTTCAATTGACCAGTAAAACCTGATATAATCATGTTAGCTATGGTTTTTGTCGGATTCCTATTGTTCTGACATATGGTTGCATACATAAGCATCCTATGGACAGTCTTATAAATCTGACTCTCCGTTTGACCATCAATATTCCATTCATAAATCATTTTTCCACTATACGAATTATTAATTACGTATTCCTGTTCTTCTATAAGAACATCCTGCGGAGTAGGCCTAGGATAATAATACATCCTTTGGGTTGGCTTATCAGCAAACTTAGATAATTTATTAATTTCTTCATTTATCTTTTGTTTATAATTTTCATCATTTATGTCTTTCTCAAAATCACTTAATGTATTAATCTTGAGATCTTTAAAAATATTAATTGATTCATTTAATGCCTGGATTAAATCTTCATCTGGCTTTGTTTTAAATCTACTACTCTCGGAGGTAATTGTATACTCGGAGTAGCTATAATTTCTTTCTTTTTATCATTTATTATGATATTTTGTTTTTCTTTTAAATGAGATAAAATTTTATCCATTTTCTTCGAAATATCTTGTAATTGTTCTCCTAATATAATTAGATATAAATTTGAAAAATTATTTTGTTTTATCAAATCATTTATGTGACCGATTGTCACTGACAGAGTATTACCCTCCAATAATTTTTGAAAAGCTTGGTAATACCGTTCCTCTCCTTGTTTTTCAATTTTAAAACCATTTGAAGGAGGGAAAACGTTTGACACAATATTGCCATTTATGTTAAATTGTCTTTCAATTACTGAAATTATACTTTCAGTATATCTTTCCATAAACCATGGAACAAAAGGTATAACCTCATTTTTTCCTGATAAATCATTATAAAATTCTTTTTGAAAGAATTCTGTATCTGTTTTTTCAAAATTTTTGAAAAACCATTTTCTAAATACTTCCCATTTTGGCAAGTTAAATTCTTTTGAGATTTCCGACTGGAGATCCTTTTGAAAAATCTAATTTTTCTTTATATTCCATATTATATGAAATTTACTTCTGATTCAGTTAGTTCCGAATCTATCTGTTTAAATCCTCTGACGATATTATCAGAATTTATTCTTAATTCTTCTACTTTTCTTTCAGGAAATTCTTCCCTAACTTTTGAAGTAGACGCCCTAGAAGGACTCTTAACCATATAATCTATGGGAGATATATGATAATACGAAGAATTTGACCTTATTAAGGATGATTCATATTTTTGTTTGATATTATCAAATTGTATTTTAACTAAACCTTCAGAGGTTTGGGATATATCTATCGGATTGTTATCTATATATTGATTTGTTGGGGTAGATTTTTCTATGACCCAATTTTCAGGAAAATTAATTTCTTCCCATTTAATTTTTCTCCTAGTTGTAACTTCAGATTTTCCGAAGTTAGTTTCTATGATAATAGTTTCATTTAATGGTTTATCTACCATTTTGCAATTAGGATTCAAAGTAAACAAAGGCTTATAATAAATCCTATAGCAGACACATATGACCTCAGATCCTGGGGCATAATTATAACCATTAGTTTTAACATTTAATGTTAAAGCATCTGTAATATTAACATCAGACAAAGATAATTGCAAATTTGGATAAACATTAAAATAGACTGGACCATGAGCCAGACTAGATTGGATTATTCCCATAAGGGATTGTTTCCAATTGAGATTTCTAGCATCTCTGAGAGCTGCTATAAAACTCTCTGGTAAACCTTCTAATGTTAAAGGTTTAAAAGCAATTTGAACTAATCCAATATGGATAAATTTATAGTCTTTCTTATATTTGTTTAAATCTCTGTTTGATAGTAATTTTACTACCATTTCATCTTTGTTTAAAGAAAATGTTTCTTCCGTTGTTTTAACAACTTGTTTGAGACCTATTTTCTCAAAAGTTCCTAATTTGTAAATTCATTTATAATCAATTTTTGGAATTGTCCATTTATTTAACAATTCAAGATTATGGGGTATATCATACTCCTCTTCAATACTGTTTTTAACAGTATCTTCAGATCGTAATATATTCATTTGAATATATTTGATAAGTGTTAAAACAGACACACACAACTCAACTGATTATTATGGCTGTTTATTTAATTAACTTTAAAATAAAATTTTTGAGCTCTTGGCTCTGATACCACAAGATACAGGATCGAGTGGGATAAAGAGCAAAAACCCAGACAAAATAAAATATTAACAAACTTATCTGAACAGAAATCCAGATTCAAAGAATAAGGTTTGGTGTTATAGGCAATTTTACTCAGCCACTTTCCAGGGGGTTAGTATGTGACCAATAATGGGCAAGACCCTTAAACGCCACGACGCTCTCTTGGCTTATGGGCAAAACGGGTCCCCACGCGGTCGGCCGCCCACACTAACACCCTGAATAGGCACGAAACCTCACAAGATACAGGATCGAGTGGGATAAAGAGCAAAAACCCAGACAAAATAAAATATTAACAAACTTATCTGAACAGAAATCCAGATTCAAAGAATAAGGTTGGGTGTTATAGGCAATTTTACTCAGCCACTTTCCAGGGGGTTAGTATGTGACCAGTAATGGGCAAGACCCTTAAACGCCACGACGCTCTCTTGGCTTATGGGCAAAACGGGTCCCCACGCGGTCGGCCGCCCACACTAACACCCTGAATAGGCACGAAACCTTCTCCCCACTCTTACCTTTGAACCGGTTTCCTACTCAGGTTTAATTTATTATATTTTTTTTTTTTTTTTTTTTTATAAAGAAAACCATAACAGCCTGCTGAGCATGGTGAATGTTTTAACACTTATGTGTTTAGCCTCTCATGGAGGCGACGATCATATATTATTTAGAGAAGAGAAGGGAGATTCAAGATACAGGATCGAGTGGGATAAAGAGCAAAAACCCAGACAAAATAAAATATTAACAAACTTATCTGAACAGAAATCCAGATTCAAAGAATAAGGTTGGGTGTTATAGGCAATTTTACTCAGCCACTTTCCAGGGGGTTAGTATGTGACCAGTAATGGGCAAGACCCTTAAACGCCACGACGCTCTCTTGGCTTATGGGCAAAACGGGTCCCCACGCGGTCGGCCGCCCACACTAACACCCTGAATAGGCACGAAACCTTCTCCCCACTCTTACCTTTGAACCGGTTTCCTACTCAGGTTTAATTTATTATATTTTTTTTTCTTTTTTTTTTTTTTTTTTTTTTTTTTTTTTTTTTATAAAGAAAACCATAACAGCCTGCTGAGCATGGTGAATGTTTTAACACTTATGTGTTTAGCCTCTCATGGAGGCGACGATCATATATTATTTAGAGAAGAGAAGGGAGATTACCAGAATATGAGAAGGCGGAGACTTTTAAACTTCAAATATTATACTTCAGAATATTTTTAAGAGAGAGGGAGAGAGTATGAGAGAGTGTTCTAATTCTCGGTGTGTCTAACAACTAACTAAGAACCCTTTATATAGAGGGTTTCACACCGCACCTAAATGCGAATATTCGCATAATGCGTATCACGCGTTTATCAGTACAATAATTAAAGTAAAAGTAAAGATACAATAATTAAAGTTAGTGCAATAATGTTGCTTGACGACAAATTTTGTCGGGCGAATCTCGTGCTTTTTGAATTATCGGCACTCTTTTTCCTTATGTGGGGCCTATTGTGACTGTTGCCTTTTTGACTTTCCCGCATTTGCTGGGCCGAACTCTTCATTCAGTTCTCGAATCATTTTTGCATATGCTTCGTCATCAAGGATATCATCCTCTGGGTCTTGAGCATCCTGCTGAAGATCTTGATCTTCATCCCCAATTTGGGATGATTCTGATACAGACATGTTTGAAGGAGATTTGACCTTCTTGAAGTTTTTAGCTATATCTTTCTTGACTTCTTCAAGATAATAATCCATCAATTCTTCTTCACTGATAGCATCAGATCCTTTAATCATCTTAATCTTCCTAACAATGTGTTGGAATGGGCTAGGAGCCTCCCTTTGTTGCAGGTTTTCCTGTTGTTTCTTATAAGATTCAATTGTTTGTTGGATATGATCCAATGTGTCCTGGCATTTAATTTGGCCATTTTCTTTGTCCATCATTTTTCTCCAAAATTTTGTTTTGTATGTTCTCTTTAAGCAGAACATATTCTCCTGGGTATAGCCAGTTTCTGGGATCCATTTCCATATCCAAGGAATGCTGAATTGGATAAAGAAATGAAGCGAGGCCATTCCCTCGATGAAGTTGTTATCATGCTGAGCCTCAATGATAGTAGGAGATAACTCCACCCATTGAGTATAAAAGGATTTCAATTTTTTGGATTCTCCTGTAAAAATGTCAGGAGTGGTGCCATATGATTGCCACCATTTGTAAAACCAAATCGGAATGTCCGATTCATATATTTTTGAACAAATTTTTATAAACCAAGAATGTTTATAATTCTGGTTTTCGAATAAAAAGGTTTTATGAAAAGCATTTATATAGTCCCAGTAGTTATATCTTAGAGGGACTTTGGTTTCAGGATGGAGAACTTCTCTATCCTTTAATGGAGATATTCCCCAGTTTTCAACAGATATAATCTGTTTGATTATGATTTTACTAAAACTTATTAGTTTATTGCTCCCACTATAATGGGTTATTTCGCAGTTTTCTGCTTTGAGGATTTCCTCATAATATATCCGGGACTTATAAGTCTCGGTGGGATAGTATCCCTGATCAAAATATCTTTTGATAATGAACCAAGGTTGGTCATTCCATTTTTTATCTTTTTGATCAAGAAGGAGTATAACATCCTTCTTTGGATTATAAATCCAGTTTTCATCTTCACTATCATTGACAGTGATTTCAGCATATGATGCTGGTTTTTCAGGGTTATGTCCCTGTTGAGTAGCTTTATAAGCTAAAAACTCTTTATAGAGTTGATCATCAGACTTATTAGCCGATGTCGAAGATGATGCGTATGACGCACTATCATAAGCTATAAGCTTTTTATTCCCCATTTGATGGAGAATTCTACCAGCTCCCCTTCCTCTATTAGAGGAGGTTCTTCCACGTCCTCTGCCTATCATGGCTGAAAACATTAAGCACAAGAAATTATTATTTCTCTGTGTTCCAGATCCTCTAATTTAGAGTCTAAGGACCAGATTTGATATTTAATCTGGGTTAAAGCATATTTCTTTGTTTTTTCTGATAAGAAAGGATCATGTTCTATTTCCCCAACCCTGCGATTAATCCAGTAATATTGTTGTAAAATCTCATCTCGTCTATCAACGAGACTGGGTTTTATTATCTTCTTATAGATTTCCTTCATTTAGGTATTCCCTGGTAAGAAAATCAGGAAGACTGTTATCAGTTCCCTTTTTGTAGATAATTTCAAAATCAAATGGAGCGAGATGTGCTTGCCATCTAGCAAACATCTGCTTAGAAACATCATGTTTAAAATCTTTGCTAAACATATATTTAGCTGCTTGACAATCTGTCTTGATAATAAACTTTTGATTATATAAATCATCTTGAAATTTTAAGACACATTTTACTATTGCCAGAATTTCTTTAGCAACAGTAGCATAATTCTTTTGACTATTGTTCCATTTTCCTGAATGGAATCGAACAAGATATTCTTGTTTATTATTTGGAGAAATTTGTTTCAGAATACCTCCATAACCAATTTCTGAGGCATCTGTTTCAATTATCTTTTCCCATTCTGGGTTTGCAATCATCAAACAAGGAAGGTTATTTACCTTTTGTTTGATTTTTTGTACAGCCTTAGTATGGTCTATTGACCATGGCTTTGGATTTTTCTTCAGTCTATCGTATAACAGACTGGTATCTTCTGCTAAATTTTTATAATAAGGAAGAATATAATTTAAACTTCCAAGAAATCTTTGTAGTTGAGTTTTATCCGTAATTTCATCCGGAAATTTGGATGCAAACTCAATACTTCTATTTATTGGTATTATATTACCTTGATCAATATTATGACCTAGAAATCTTATTTTTGTTTGGAAAATCATCATTTTTGGTCTGGATATTACTAAACCATTTTTTATAATTATTGTTTTGAAGATTTCCAAATGTTTGAAATGAGTTTCAATATCCTTGGAGAATACCAGGATATCATCTATATAGACGATTATAAATTCACTATAAGGAATAAAAATATCATTCATAATATTTTGAAATTCAGATGGGGCATTTTTTAATCCGAATGGCATTACATTCCACTCGTAGTGCCCAATAGGTACTGTAAAAGCAGTTTTGTACCTATCTTGTTTATCAATTTGAATCTGCCAATAGCCTGATTTTAAATCGAACTTAGAAAATATATTGGCTTGGTATAATTTGTTTAACAAATCTTGTTTTATATTATTTAAAGATCTGGTAATTGGATTTGTAATAAATTGGAAAGTAATTTCTTTCCCTTGATAGACTCCAGTTATTCCAGTTCTATCTACTTTTATCAAT
Source organism: Flaveria robusta (assembly GCA_025506415.1). Classification (NCBI taxonomy): domain Eukaryota; kingdom Viridiplantae; phylum Streptophyta; class Magnoliopsida; order Asterales; family Asteraceae; genus Flaveria; species Flaveria robusta. Next base: position 52,499 of record JACCIZ010000140.1, read on the forward strand.
GGAAAGATTTTATCAAAAATTGGAGTACCAAGTATGACCTGGTTTGATAAATCTTTTACTAGTACAAAACTTGTACTAATACATGTATTATCTTTGCAAATGTACGCTTTAGGTATTTTATAGTTTACCTCAAGTTTTCCTTTTCCAGCATGGCTGAGACCATGGTTAGTCCTATGATAGTATTTTATCGGGACTAATCCTTCCTGAATACAATTTAAATCTGCACCACTATACGAATTATTAATTACGTATTCCTGTTCTTCTATAAGAACATCCTGCGGAGTAGGCCTAGGATAATAATACATCCTTTGGGTTGGCTTATCAGCAAACTTAGATAATTTATTAATTTCTTCATTTATCTTTTGTTTATAATTTTCATCATTTATGTCTTTCTCAAAATCACTTAATGTATTAATTTTGAGATCTTTAAAAATATTAATGGATTCATTTAATGCCTGAATTAAATCTTCATCTGGCTTTGTTTTAAAATCTACTACTCTCGGAGGTAATTGTATACTCGGAGTAGCTATAATTTCTTTCTTTTTATCATTTATTATGATATTTTGTTTTTCTTTTAAATGAGATAAAATTTTATCCATTTTCTTCGAAATATCTTGTAATTGTTCTCCTAATATAATTAGATATAAATTTGAAAAATTATTTTGTTTTATCAAATCATTTATGTGACCGATTGTCACTGACAGAGTATTACCCTCCAATAATTTTTGAAAAGCTTGGTAATACCGTTCCTCTCCTTGTTTTTCAATTTTAAAACCATTTGAAGGAGGGAAAACGTTTGACACAATATTGCCATTTATGTTAAATTGTCTTTCAATTACTGAAATTATACTTTCAGTATATCTTTCCATAAACCATGGAACAAAAGGTATAACCTCATTTTTTCCTGATAAATCATTATAAAATTCTTTTTGAAAGAATTCTGTATCTGTTTTTTCAAAATTTTTGAAAAACCATTTTCTAAATACTTCCCATTTTGGCAAGTTAAATTCTTTTGAGATTTCCGACTGGAGATCCTTTTGAAAAATCTAATTTTTCTTTATATTCCATATTATATGAAATTTACTTCTGATTCGGTTAGTTCCGAATCTATCTGTTTAAATCCTCTGACGATATTATCAGAATTTATTCTTAATTCTTCTACTTTTCTTTCAGGAAATTCTTCCCTAACTTTTGAAGTAGACGCCCTAGAAGGACTCTTAACCATATAATCTATGGGAGATATATGATAATACGAAGAATTTGACCTTATTAAGGATGATTCATATTTTTGTTTGATATTATCAAATTGTATTTTAACTAAACCTTCAGAGGTTTGGGATATATCTATCGGATTGTTATCTATATATTGATTTGTTGGGGTAGATTTTTCTATAACCCAATTTTCAGGAAAATTAATTTCTTCCCACTTAATTTTTCTTCTAGTGGTAACTTCAGATTTACTAAAGTTAGTTTCTATGACAATTGTTTCATTTAATGGTTTATCTACCATTTTACAATTAGGATTTAAAGTAAATAAAGGCTTATAATAAATCCTATAACAGACACATATTACCTCAGATCCTGGGGCATAGTTATAACCATTAGTTTTAACATTTAATGTTAAAGCATCTGTAATATTAACATCAGACAAAGATAATTGTAAATTTGGATAAACATTAAAATAGACTGGACCATGAGCCAGACTAGATTGGATTATTCCCATAAGGGATTGTTTCCAATTGAGATTTCTAGCATCTCTGAGAGCTGCTATAAAACTCTCTGGTAAACCTGCTAATGTTAAAGGTTTAAAAGCAATTTGAACTAATCCAATATGGATAAATTTATAGTCTTTCTTATATTTGTTTAAATCTCTGTTTGATAGTAATTTTACTACCATTTCATCTTTGTTTAAAGAAAATGTTTCTTCCGTTGTTTTAACAACTTGTTTGAGACCTATTTTCTCAAAAGTTCCTAATTTGTAAATTCATTTATAATCAATTTTTGGAATTGTCCATTTATTTAACAATTCAAGATTATGGGGTATATCATACTCCTCTTCAATACTGTTTTAACAGTATCTTCAGATCGTAATATATTCATTTGAATATATTTGATAAGTGTTAAAACAGACACACACAACTCAACTGATTATTATGGCTGTTTATTTAATTAACTTTAAAATAAAATTTTTGAGCTCTTGGCTCTGATACCACAAGATACAGGATCGAGTGGGATAAAGAGCAAAAACCCAGACAAAATAAAACATAATATTAACATACAAATATAAAATATTAACATACTTATCTGAACAGAGATCCGGATTCAATGAATAAGGTTGGGTGTTATAGGCAATTTTACTCAGCCACTTTCCAGAAGGTTAGTATGTGACCAGTAATGGGCAAGACCCTTAAACGCCACGACGCTCTCTTGGCTTATGGGCAAAACGGGTCCCCACGCGGTCGGCCGCCCACACTAACACCCTGAATAGGCACGAAACCTTCTCCCCACTCTTACCTTTGATCAGTTTCCTGATCAGTTTTATAATTATTTTTTTTTTTTTTTTTTTTTTATAAAAACCATAACAGCCTGCTGAGCATGGTGAATGTTTTAACACTTATATGTTTAGCCTCTCATTGAGGCGACGATCATGTATTACTAAAAGAAGAGAAGAGAGATTACCAGAATTAGAAGGGCAGAGATTAATGCTTCAAAGCTTTTATCTTTTATTACAGAGTGTTTATACAAGAGAGTAGGAGAGAGTATTCTGATTTTCGGTGTGTCTAACAACTAACTAAGAACCCTTTATATAGAGGGTTTCACACCGCACCTAAATGCGAATATTCGCATAATGCGTATCACGCGTTTATCAGTACAATAATTAAAGTAAAAGTAAAGATACAATAATTAAAGTTAGTGCAATAATGTTGCTTGACGACAAATTTTGTCGGGCGAATCTCGTGCTTTTTGAATTATCGGCACTCTTTTTCCTTATGTGGGGCCTATTGCGACTGTTGCCTTTTTGACTTTCCCGCATTTGCTGGGCCGAACTCTTCATTCAGTTCTCGAATCATTTTTGCATATGCTTCGTCATCAAGGATATCATCCTCTGGGTCTTGAGCATCCTGCTGAAGATCTTGATCTTCATCCCCAATTTGGGATGATTCTGATACAGACATGTTTGAAGGAGATTTGACCTTCTTGAAGTTTTTAGCTATATCTTTCTTGACTTCTTCAAGATAATAATCCATCAATTCTTCTTCACTGATAGCATCAGATCCTTTAATCATCTTAATCTTCCTAACAATGTGTTGGAATGGGCTAGGAGCCTCCCTTTGTTGCAGGTTTTCCTGTTGTTTCTTATAAGATTCAATTGTTTGTTGGATATGATCCAATGTGTCCTGGCATTTAATTTGGCCATTTTCTTTGTCCATCATTTTTCTCCAAAATTTTGTTTTGTATGTTCTCTTTAAGCAGAACATATTCTCCTGGGTATAGCCAGTTTCTGGGATCCATTTCCATATCCAAGGAATGCTGAATTGGATAAAGAAATGAAGCGAGGCCATTCCCTCGATGAAGTTGTTATCATGCTGAGCCTCAATGATAGTAGGAGATAACTCCACCCATTGAGTATAAAAGGATTTCAATTTTTTGGATTCTCCTGTAAAAATGTCAGGAGTGGTGCCATATGATTGCCACCATTTGTAAAACCAAATCGGAATGTCCGATTCATATATTTTTGAACAAATTTTTATAAACCAAGAATGTTTATAATTCTGGTTTTCGAATAAAAAGGTTTTATGAAAAGCATTTATATAGTCCCAGTAGTTATATCTTAGAGGGACTTTGGTTTCAGGATGGAGAACTTCTCTATCCTTTAATGGAGATATTCCCCAGTTTTCAACAGATATAATCTGTTTGATTATGATTTTACTAAAACTTATTAGTTTATTGCTCCCACTATAATGGGTTATTTCGCAGTTTTCTGCTTTGAGGATTTCCTCATAATATATCCGGGACTTATAAGTCTCGGTGGGATAGTATCCCTGATCAAAATATCTTTTGATAATGAACCAAGGTTGGTCATTCCATTTTTTATCTTTTTGATCAAGAAGGAGTATAACATCCTTCTTTGGATATAAATCCAGTTTTCATCTTCACTATCATTGACAGTGATTTCAGCATATGATGCTGGTTTTTCAGGGTTATGTCCCTGTTGAGTAGCTTTATAAGCTAAAAACTCTTTATAGAGTTGATCATCAGACTTATTAGCCGATGTCGAAGATGATGCGTATGACGCACTATCATAAGCTATAAGCTTTTTATTCCCCATTTGATGGAGAATTCTACCAGCTCCCCTTCCTCTATTAGAGGAGGTTCTTCCACGTCCTCTGCCTATCATGGCTGAAAACATTAAGCACAAGAAATTATTATTTCTCTGTGTTCCAAATCCTCTAATTTAGAGTCTAAGGACCAGATTTGATATTTAATCTGGGTTAAAGCATATTTCTTTGTTTTTTCTGATAAGAAAGGATCATGTTCTATTTCCCCAACCCTGCGATTAATCCAGTAATATTGTTGTAAAATCTCATCTCGTCTATCAACGAGACTGGGTTTTATTATTTCTTAAAGATTTCCTTCATTTAGGTATTCCCTGGTAAGAAAATCAGGAAGACTATTATCAGTTCCCTTTTTGTAGATAATTTCAAAATCAAATGGAGCGAGATGTGCTTGCCATCTAGCAAACATCTGCTTAGAAACATCGTGTTTAAAATCTTTGCTAAACATATATTTAGCTGCTTGACAATCTGTCTTGATAATAAACTTTTGATTATATAAATCATCTTGAAATTTTAAGACACATTTTACTATTGCCAGAATTTCTTTAGCAACAGTAGCATAATTCTTTTGACTATTGTTCCATTTTCCTGAATGGAATCGAACAAGATATTCTTGTTTATTATTTGGAGAAATTTGTTTCAGAATACCTCCATAACCTATTTCTGAGGCATCTGTTTCAATTATCTTTTCCCATTCTGGGTTTGCAATCATCAAACAAGGAAGGTTATTTACCTTTTGTTTGATTTTTTGTACAGCCTTAGTATGGTCTATTGACCACGGCTTTGGATTTTTCTTTAGTCTATCATATAACAGACTAGTATCTTCTGCCAAATTTTTATAATAAGGAAGAATATAATTTAAACTTCCAAGAAATCTTTGTAGTTGAGTTTTATCCGTAATTTCATCCGGAAATTTGGATGCAAACTCAATACTTCTATTTATTGGTATTATATTACCTTGATCAATATTATGACCTAGAAATCTTATTTTTGTTTGGAAAATCATCATTTTTGGTCTGGATATTACTAAACCATTTTTTATAATTATAGTTTTGAAGATTTCCAAATGTTTGAAATGAGTTTCAATATCCTTGGAGAATACCAGGATATCATCTATATAGACGATTATAAATTCACTATAAGGAATAAAAATATCATTCATAATATTTTGAAATTCAGATGGGGCATTTTTTAATCCGAATGGCATTACATTCCACTCGTAGTGCCCAATAGGTACTGTAAAAGCAGTTTTGTACCTATCTTGTTTATCAATTTGAATCTGCCAATAGCCTGATTTTAAATCAAACTTAGAAAATATATTGGCTTGGTATAATTTGTTTAACAAATCTCTCTTATTAGGTATAGGATACCTAATCCATTTTAAAACCTTATTAAGTGGTTTATAATTTATCACCAATCTTGGTGCTCCTCTTTCCTGCTCTGAATGTTTATTAACATAAAAAGCAGTACAAGACCATGGAGATTTAGAATTTCTTATTAAATTTTTATCAAGAAGAGATTTTATTTCTTTCTTACATAATTCCATATATTCAGAATTCATTTGACACGGACGTGCCTTAGTCGGTATTTGACTTTCTTTAAAATCTTCTTCATATGGAAGAGAAACAATATGTTTCTTTCTATCCCAGAAAGTATTGGGATGATCATTACATATCTGTAAACTGAATTGATGTTCAATCAATTTAATTTTTTCTTGTAGTTTAGGTTTTTCCAAACTCTCTTTAATTGTTAAAGAAAATATTTCTTTCTGTAATAAATCTATCTGATTTATTTTTGCTTTTAACAAATCTTGTTTTATATTATTTAAAGATCTGGTAATTGGATTTGTAATAAATTGGAAAGTAATTTCTTTCCCTTGATAGACTCCAGTTATTCCAGTTCTATCTACTTTTATCAATGGAAAGATTTTATCAAAAAATGGAGTACCAAGTATGACCTGGTTTGATAAATCTTTTACTAGTACAAAACTTGTACTAATACATGTATTATCTTTGCAAATGTACGCTTTAGGTATTTTATAGTTTACCTCAAGTTTTCCTTTCCCAGCATGGCTGAGACCATGGTTAGTCATATGATAGTATTTTATCGGGACTAATCCTTCCTGAATGCAATTTAAATCTGCACCACTATCAAATAGTGCAATAACTTCTATAAAGAAACCTTCTCCTATAAGGAGTTTTATTTTCCCATACCATTTTTGGGAGGTGACTATTTCCATTATACTTTGTAAATACGACTCCTGTTCTTCTTTATTAGGAAGAACTACGGATTGGTTTTCAAGATATATAATTTTTTTTTCTAAATCCGTATTACTTCTTTGTAATTGTTTAATTTCTATTTTTAGATTATCAATCTCATATTTTAATTCTTTTACATCAAAAGGGTTTTTATAAATATTCCTTTTGTTTAACTGATTTTTTAATTCAGCTAGACTGAATGGTTTTAAATCATTCTGTGAGTTGGATGACTCACCTTCTTCATGATTTTTCATATACGAAGAAATTATCTTTTCTTTTGTATCAGGGTCTTTTATGACTTTTAATAAATCAATGATTTCACTGGTTAAAACATTTAATTCCATATTTTGGAACTGTGAAATTATTTGATAAAGGTTTTCTTCTTCAATTTCAGAAGAACAACAGTTTTTATTACAACAGTTTTCTTCTTCAGAAGAGTTTGAAAGATTTTCTAAAATATTTAAATCTTCATTTGAGGATAATTGAGAATAATTATTAGACTCATTATCTGACTCTAACAATATTTCTGAGATTTTATTTTTTAAATCTTCATCTTCTAGCTTATTAAGCTTTTTCCTAACCCAGCAAGTTTTTGCGGTATGACCATATTTCTTGCATCTTTTGCATATAAGCTTAGGTTTATCTGGGAATTTATTATTCCTATCTTCTCTGAAATAATTTCTATTTCTATCTATTCTTTTCCTTTTCTTCTTCAAATCCTTATATGGACTCGATTTTTTCCTAACTTTCTTAGGCTTAGAAGATGGTAATTTTCTATCTTCCATTGCAAATTGATCGCAAAATTGACCTAATTGTCTCTTTTCATTCAAAGAGTGTTTCTTAATTTGTTGATTCAATCTAATTTCATTACACAGGTTTAATCCTTCCTGTATACAGGTTCCTATGAGTTTCCCGTATGTATAATCATCATAATTAATTTTTCCTTCTTTTCGTAAGTTATTTCTTACCCTTTCTGCAAAAAGATGAGGAAGACCATCTATAAACTTAGACTTCCAATGTGAGCTATTAGACTCTGGGAGTTCCATTACTCTACTCAAAAATGTATCCTTATACCACCTAAATGATGTAAGGGTTCTACACTTAAGATTTTGTAAAAGAGTTCTGATATTTTCAGAATTGTCAGACCATCTGCCTGTAAAATGTTCTATGATATTAACTATTAAGGTATATACTGAATTATTTTCAGTAGTATTCCCTTCTTCCTTAATACTATCTAAAATTTTCTTTCTATCATCAGCGGATAAATAATTATCCCACCAGCCTTTCAATTGACCAGTAAAACCTGATATAATCATGTTAGCTATGGTTTTTGTCGGATTCCTATTGTTCTGACATATGGTTGCATACATAAGCATCCTATGGACAGTCTTATAAATCTGACTCTCCGTTTGACCATCAATATTCCATTCATAAATCATTTTTCCACTATACGAATTATTAATTACGTATTCCTGTTCTTCTATAAGAACATCCTGCGGAGTAGGCCTAGGATAATAATACATCCTTTGGGTTGGCTTATCAGCAAACTTAGATAATTTATTAATTTCTTCATTTATCTTTTGTTTATAATTTTCATCATTTATGTCTTTCTCAAAATCACTTAATGTATTAATCTTGAGATCTTTAAAAATATTAATTGATTCATTTAATGCCTGGATTAAATCTTCATCTGGCTTTGTTTTAAAATCTACTACTCTCGGAGGTAATTGTATACTCGGAGTAGCTATAATTTCTTTCTTTTTATCATTTATTATGATATTTTGTTTTTCTTTTAAATGAGATAAAATTTTATCCATTTTCTTCGAAATATCTTGTAATTGTTCTCCTAATATAATTAGATATTAATTTGAAAAATTATTCTGTTTTATTAAATCATTTATGTGACTAATTGTCACTGGCAAAATATTACCTTCCAATAATTTTTGAAAAGCTTGGTAATATCGTTCTTCTCCTTGTTTTTCGATTTTAAAACCATTTGAAGGAGGGAAAATATTTGACACAATATTGCCATTTATGTTAAATTGTCTTTCAATTACTGAAATTATACTTTCAGTATATCTTTCCATAAACCATGGAACAAAAGGTATAACCTCATTTTTTCCTGATAAATCATTATAAAATTCTTTTTGAAAGAATTCTGTATCTGTTTTTTCAAAATTTTTGAAAAACCAATTTCTAAATACTTCCCATTTTGGCAAGTTAAATTCTTTTGAGATTTCCAGTCTTACTGGAGATCCTTTTGAAAAATCTAATTTTTCTTTATATTCCATATTATATGAAATTTACTTCTGATTCGGTTAGTTCCGAATCTATCTGTTTAAATCCTCTGACGATATTATCAGAATTTATTCTTAATTCTTCTACTTTTCTTTCAGGAAATTCTTCCCTAACTTTTGAAGTAGACGCCCTAGAAGGACTCTTAACCATATAATCTATGGGAGATATATGATAATACGAAGAATTTGACCTTATTAAGGATGGCTCATAATTTTGTTTGATATTATCAAATTGTATTTTAACTAAACCTTCTGAGGTTTGAGATATATTTATCGGATTGTTATCTATATATTGATTTGTTGGGGTAGATTTTTCTATAACCCAATTTTCAGGAAAATTAATTTCTTCCCACTTAATTTTTCTTCTAGTTGTAACTTCAGATTTTCCGAAGTTAGTTTCTATGATAATAGTTTCATTTAATGGTTTATCTACCATTTTGCAATTAGGATTCAAAGTAAACAAAGGCTTATAATAAATCCTATAACAGACACATATTACCTCAGATCCTGGGGCATAGTTATAACCATTAGTTTTAACATTTAATGTTAAAGCATCTGTAATATAGTTGTGTGTGTCTGTTTTAACACTTATCAAATATATTCAAATGAATATATTACGATCTGAAGATACTGTTAAAAACAGTATTGAAGAAGAGTATGATATACCCCATAATCTTGAATTGTTAATAAATGGACAATTCCAAGAATTGATTATAAGTTGATTTATAAATTAGGAACTTTTGAGAAAATAGGTCTCAAACAAGTTGTTAAAACAACGGAAGAAACATTTTCTTTAAACAAAAATGAAATGGTAGTAAATTTACTATCAAACAGAGATTTAGACAAATATAGAAAGCTATAAATTTATCCATATTGGATTAGTTCAAATTGCTTTTAAACCTTTAACATTAGAAGGTTTACCAGAGAGTTTTATAGCAGCTCTCAGAGATTAGAAATCTCAATTGGAAACAATCCCTTATGGGAATAACCAATCTAGTCTGGCTCATGGTCCAGTCTATTTTAATGTTTATCCCAATTACAATGATCTTGTCTGATGTTAATATTACAGATGCTTTAACATTAAATTTAAAACTAATGGTTATAAACTATGCCCCAGGATCTGAGGTAATATTGGTCTGTTATAGGTTTATTATAAGCCTTTATTTACTTTAATCCTAATTGTAAAATGGTAGATAAACCTTAAATGAAACAATTGTCATAGAAACTAACTTTAGTAAATCTGAAGTTCCCACTAAAGAAAAATTAAGTGGGAAGAAATTAATTTTCCTGAAAATTGGGTTATAGAAAAATCTACCCCAACAAATCATATATAGATAACAATCCGATAAATATATCTCAAACCTCAGAAGGTTTAGTTAAAATACATTGATAATACAAACAAATTATGAGCTCCTTTAATAAGGTCAAATTCTTCGTATATCATATATCTCCCATAGATTATATGGTTAAGAGTCCTTCTAGGGCGTCTACTTCAAAAGTTAGGGAAGAATTTCCTGAAAGAAAAGTAGAAGAATTAGAATAAATTCTGATAATATCGTCAGAGGATTTAAACAGATAGATTCGGAACTAACCGATCAGAAGTAATTTCATATAATATGGGATATAAAGAAAAATTAGATTTTTCAAAAGGATCTCCAGTAAGACTCGAAATCTCAAAAGAATTTAACTTGCCAAAATGAGAAGTATTAGAAAATGGTTTTTCAAAAATTTTGAAAAAACAGATACAGAATTCTTTCAAAAGAATTTTATAATGATTTATCAGGAAAAAATGAGGTTTATACCTTTTGTTCCATGGTTTTATGGAAAGATATACTGAAAGTATAATTTCAGTAATTGAAAGCAATTTAACATAAATGGCAATATTGTGTCAACGTTTTCCCCCTTCAAATGGTTTTAAAATTGAAAAACAAGGAGAGGAACGTATTACCAAGCTTTTCAAAAATTATTGGAAGGTAATATTT
>JACCIZ010000144.1:0-147500 GCA_025506415.1 Flaveria robusta
AAATTATGTAATCAAAGATCGACTTGTATTCTATTATTATCAAAATATTTAGAAGCATGTTTTTTAAATAATGAGGGCTTAAATTCTATCAGTTCATATATAAATTTAATGTTTCTAAAAGAATGAAATAATGTAAAAGATTTTTCATGGTGTAAGTTCAATTTCAAAATAGCCGTCGTTATAGAACATCATAATCATTACCAAACTGCCTTTAGTCTACTAGCACCCAAGCACATATAGGATGTAAGGTTCAAGATGATTTTTGAGAAATATCTGGTACCGGGAGCATATTAAGTTGCTCTTAAAAAGATTTCATGATCATTGTTGATACAATTGTTTGTTTGTGTGTATATCTATAATATATATATATATATATATACTAATTTAGAAATGTCGTTGGGTTTTCCATTGGCATGTCACATGTCATGTTTCTAGTCGTTTGTTTTGTTCTTTAACAATGCTGTTTTCTATTTATATTTCAATCTACGAAACCATTAGCAATAGTTTTATATGTTTTATTTATGTTACTTAAAGATGTTAATGTCAATGCTATAATGCGCACAATGATGTTTGTAAATGTGCTCATAACCATGTGAATCGACATCGTATGACCCTGCCACATGCACAGGTATAAAAACTTGTCACTATATCTAATTATTGATCTTCTTATTAAAATTTCACAATTTTGATAATGAAAAAATGTCAAGTAAAAATTAAGGTTCCATAGAAAAAAGTCATAAAATCACACCTTATAAAACGTATGTTCGTTTGGTAATATTTATAAAGTAGAACCTCGTAGTTTATATTATAATCATACCTTATAATCATATTTGTCTTTTTTTTTCTTTTTTTTAATTTTACATTTTACATCCTCCTTCGAAATGAACTCGATAGAGAAAACAGAGTGGTTTGTTTTGTTTTTTTTTTTAATAACGAAAGCTCATGCAACAATCTAACATACTCATATTTTACATCACAATTAATTTGCATCAACATGTCATATATAACAATACTCGACTCTTGAACTTAAGAGAAGATACACAACACTCAACTGAAAATTTTAAGAATTATGGTTTTGGCTGAAATTTGGATATAAATTTGTAAGAAGGGATCAAGATAAACGGAGAAAACATGCTTCATGTATAATTCAAGTGTTAAGGGTGATATTTTTATGTGTTAAAGCTTGCACGGTGCTTGGTTTTTTATGCTTTCTTTCAACTTTATTTGTGTTCTCATTTGTTACTATTAAATTTACGGTTTATTGTTAATTCTTTATAACTTAATCTGTTATTATATGTTTTGTTTGATTATTAACCCTACTTTGCAACTTGTAAAAAATTATGTTATGTCTGCAAACTATTGTTTGTGTTTTGCTAAAATGGAATTTTTGGTTTATTATCTCTCTCATGATTCTCGTCTTCTGGTTTGTTTAGTCAACCAAACATTTTGTTGAACAGTCGAATCTTGATTTAAAGGTTTGTTTATTGTTGTTGAAACTTAGTTTCAAATGTGGAATATTTGTTGTTCATTGTTAGAATGTTAAATTGTTTTATGTTGATTTTTATTTTCAGTGGTTGGTTTATTTAAGGCTTCTAACAAACTTTTTGAATATTCGTTCGTAAACTGTCACAGACCCCAAATCTACAACCATCATGATTAAAGTTGATGTTTATTTGAATTTTAAACTTGTGTTACCCATTTATGTCCCAACTAGCTATAGTAACTCGTGTATTATACAGATTAAATAAATAAATATTAATACAATAAAATTTTTTAATTATAAAACGATATTTTAAGATAAAATATAATTAAAATTACATATTAGTATGGATATAAGTCATAAAACAATGATATTAACTTTTAAACTTTTTTGTTTAACAATTAATCATTTTTTTTTTCAAAACAAACCGTTTTAAAATCTTTTTATTATTATACTCCTAATTTTAATTAATTTTTATTTATAAATATTACTTTTTAAAAAACCAATTTTAATATATTGATGTTTTAAAAAAAAATTCTTATTTTAAAAAATTCATTTCTTTATAAATAACATTAATAAAAAAATTTTCTTTAATTTATTACAAGGATTTTTAGTCTATAAAAATAAATAATCATCAGTAATTATAGTAATTATTAATTAAGAGAGAGAGACGGAAAAATTTTAATAAATAAGAATGTGGTGCTGCCACGTGTCCATCTCATTTATCATTTTTTTAGATTAGAGAGATTTCTAGATTAGGCTATAGGAGGCCCGTGGGCTGTTTTATTATATATATTCTTATAATTACAATTTGAGACCGTATGTTTTCGTGACATCTTTTTGGTTTAGTTTTTTTTTTTAAATTTATTAGAATTGTGATCTTTACATTAAAACACCGCTAAATAATGGTCGAGATAACGTCTCATACGAAACTGTTTTAAAAAAACAACGTTAAAACAATAGTAAACATAAACAAAATCAACGCAACAAAACCATTACAATGAATGAAAAGTTCATAAAAAGGAATTATAAATAAAAGAAATTACTGTTTTTAAGTAACAAGATTAGGAAAACATAAAAAAAAAAAAAAAAAAAAAACACAATGAAACCATTGGAAAAGTAGGGTTAGGATCGAACCTGAACGAATTCTTTCACACACGAAAGCACAAAACAACCCCTTCAAGTTTACGATTGTTAAACCTTCTCTTGATTATCATTTATAAATTTAAAACATCACTAACAATGATTATAACAATATCATATTGCAACAAACGCAAAACCACGTGATAATATTGTTGGGCTAGATTACTTAAATCATTTAAATTTGTTAAAAGAGATTTAAATTTTAAACACATACATGTGAAAGCCAAACTTGAATCCAATATATAAAATCTTACATGTTCACTCTTTCCTCTAATCATTATGAGTTACTGTAGATATCGACCAAATAGTTTTATATATATACAATAGCGAGTAACTAAAAGATGTAATTTTATCAAATGAAAAGTATATGATATAAAAAGATTTGATATCTAACCTGAGCTAATTATTGATCATGATATTAATTTGTAGTAAAATGAAATACAAAATTAACTTCAATTTCAATGTATGTTTCACACGAGAACTAGGCCTTTGCAAACTCAATTGTGGCCTTCCCATCATGTGCTTTTCTAAAGAAATGTTTGACATAATCCTACTAGAGTACATGCTTATATAGCGGTTTCTCTCCGCTTTGAGTCGCTTCGGGCAAAGGTCCGATAATGTCACTAGCCTTGGGGTTGACGAATATCGGGACTGAGATCCTGTTACGGCTTCCATTTGCACTCACACGATGCTCTACACTTTTGTACTTCCCGTTACTCATGATCTGAAGCGCATCTCCAACGTTGATCTCTAAAGATCCACTGATTGGATCGACATGAATCCATTCCATAGTCTTCGTGTTTCTCACGTAAAGCCCTCCAATATCATCTTGAAGGAGTACTGTCAGTGTGGATACGTCTGAGTGACGCCCCACACCGACAGTGTGCTCTGGGTTAGGACGTATGGGATAGTAGTTAAGGTTAATCCTCTTTGACCCCATTAAAATTGACTCTTTCTTTCATCATCAATCTCTTTTATGTTCAAACCATTCATGAGTATCTTGAGCAGCTTCTTGACAACTGTTTCAGTACTTTTCATGTATTCCAAAGCTTGATTTCTGCCCAAAACAAAAGCCAAAACATAACTTTATTAAAATTGAAGTTGATATATAACTAAATATTATTTTAAGATCAAATTATATCTGAACAACAAATTTAGGTCACGAAACCGAAATCTTAACCAAAATAAGCGAATAAACAATCGAAATAACCGAACCAATCAATTCTGAAAGTTTGGTTTTATGTTTTTTTAAAAAACAAATATTCGGTTTGTTTCAGTTTTGCATGCCATTAAACCCGACAAAATAGAACACTGGTATTATTTAAAAAGATTAATACGTACGATTTTGGAACAATAGGTTATGATTTTTAGATTAATACTTGTAACTTCCTGTTTAGTGTGTATGCATGATTATAGAACAGTACATTAAAGATTAAAGTTATGTGCATGCATGATTATATTTTGTATGATTAATGCTTTTATAAAAAAATGATTTTAGAATTGTAGCCCGTAGGTTATGAATGAAAGATGCAAATGACTGTAAGATTTCAAACTTAATTCTTAAGCTATTTTTTCGGGCCCAAACTTCGATCAAGCCGTAACTTAAAATTACTCGAAAAGACCAAAACCAAATTGAAAATATTGTGAAAATCGAATGGTTATTAAAATCTTTAAAACCGAAAATTTCTAGTTATGGTTCAATTGAGCTAAAAATCGATCAAACCAACCCATGCACACCCCTATTTATTACCTGCAAGCAGGAGGCCAGTGGGCAAGCCTCATCTTCGGAGACGAAGAAGAGGCTGAGATAATCCTTCCACTCGAGTGCTTTCTCGGCTGCCGGAGTAAAGCTCGGTACCAAAACGAACATTGTTTGTAACCGATCTTTCTCTCGAGTATTTCCGCTTTTCTTCTGCGGGCAACTCAAAAAACCTGTGAGTTGCATCTTTAACATCCTCAAGAACATGAAGAGGGACTCCATGGTTTACTATCTGAAAGAAGCCCCATTTACGTGCAGCATTACATACTGCTTGGCCACTTTAGGATCATCACATTTGGACATATCAATAAGCGGGATGGAGTCATGATGCGCGTTTGCAATGCGCGTATGATCCACCCGTTCTTGTGGAGGTTGAATGTATTGGTAAGGTAATGTCTTTAGTCATAGTTCTGCTAAGCCCTTCACTCCATGACCTTAGTTCACCGCGAAATCGATAATGTCAAGTGACTTTGAGTTGGTTATGGAGATTGATGGAGCCATGGTTAAGTTAGAGGGATATGGTATATATGTGTATGTAGGTTAAGTGGTTAGTGTGATTTTGGTTTGCTTAGATTGGCTCCTATTTATAATAAGGTTGCAACTTGCAAGTGTGTGTGTTTGCCTGTGTGAGTGGGGTGGTGTGTATGTGTGTGTGTGGGTGGGGTGGGGGGGGGGGGGGTGTTGTCTTATATCACACGACGAAACAAAAATGTAGAGTTTTGTGAAATGAAATAGTCAATTGCAAAATATTTGTATTATATATGCAAATGGGTTGGCTAACAGTTGAGCAACATTAATAACCGTGTACGAGGTTATAAAATTACGTATTTCCAACGTCCTTTTCTAAACATTTTTTTTATTTTCATAATTTCATCTCTTCTTTTACATTTATTTTTTTCATCAAATTATATTTTATAATATTTTCTTAAATCTGTATTATCTAAGATGATAGTGTGTATATTCTAAATTGTATTAATAGTGTGTGTGTGTATATATATATATCTTATATGTATAAAAAAAATAGATAAATATATTATTGTCATTTACATGTTTGATATATATATATATATATATATATATATATATTTAAAAGTTTAGTGTATATATCAATTTATAAAATTTAGAATATGAAGTCCATGTACAAATTTAAAGTTAAGGTGGAATTATTACGTAAAAAAAATTATACTTGTGTGAAACGATCACACAAAATTATCTCACAAAATTATCTCTTGCTTGATAATTTTATCATTGTACGATAACTTTAACCTGGTGCAATTTCATCTATGTAAATTCTTTATTACGAGATAACTTTATTTGAACATTGATTTTGTATTTTAACTTTTCCATACACCCACACAAACAAGTTCAATGGGAAACCCTTTTTAAGGAATAAGAGAACAATTCTCAATTAAACATTCTAGAGGCATAAATTAAAATTAGAAAAATGCTGCTTTTGTTAGGAGTCAAACCCGGAAACTGTTTTAGGAGGACCGAGGCATGAGTGCTTAGCCCGTGAGTTAGTTACTACGATTCAAGCATCTATATCACTTAATTAGGTTGTTGTTTATATATTTGGTCTAGCTTTAGGGTGACATGATTTCTAGATTTTGTTTTTAAGGTTCAGTTTTAAGATTTAGCTTTTACTTTTTACTTTTAGTTTTTACTGTTTAACGTTTAAAATTTAACAGTTTAAGTTTAGCCTTTATTTTTTAAGGTTTAGTTTTTGTTGTTCAGCTTATAAATATATTTAAGTAGCATGAAATTGTGTTATACATCAATTTTTAAGAATATAAGGGGAATTTTTTTAATTTGACTAAATTAATTTTCTTTTACACATGTCATGATTACATTTTTTGACTTTTAAACTAACTTACCTGTAATTTATATATTGTTTTGAATGATGTTTGAAACTACTTACCCTTAATATCCGAGTGAACGTTACTAAGACGAGATGTTAACTGTCCATAATGATTTTGATGTCCCAAGCCCGACTCACTTTGCATTACCATGAAGGATGAAAATCACCACTATTAGAAATCTCTAAGTCATGTTTGAACTTAAGACCTAAAAAATCTTAAGCTTAAATCATCACCTTCATGTCATTGGATCAAAAGGCCATTGGCTCCTACGACTTTTAAATGCCTAAAACATTTTTCATAGTTAGTATATTTTAAAAATATATATATACTACAAAAAATGACTTTAGTTAGTTATTATAGTTTAAGAAACATTGAATAAAACGAACACCCTCTACTATTTCACTAATAAAACAAGCTAAATGTGTGTATTACATACGTAAGGGACTAAGAGCTAATCTTCTAACCTTGAAAAGGTCATGATCAAGGTCAATGGTGTCACATGCGACTGGCTGGTTGGTTTGTGAAATAAAACATTTTATGACTCGTAGGGAACCGTAAAAAAAAGGGTGTTGACGACGATAAAGTGAATAGATTATAAATATATATGATTTTGTTTTGGAAAGGGAATCTTTAACGTGTAACAACATAATGAATACTTCGCTATTCAAACTCATCTACTTCTTTTGTCGTTATCGTGCAAGGAAAGAAATATTAAATTTACAATATTTTACTTGTAAAGCTTATCTACCTTAACTCACGTAGAGTTAAAAATGTCATGAATGATTTGTTCGTTTCTTGACTACAATCACACGGTAAACATATCATGTGAAAAGTTTACTTAAATATCCAAACAATACATATTGAATAATTGTAGCCATGTGTCTTGATGGAAAACAACCAATAAATAAGGTTCTAAATTCATTGCATATTTACCCACAATAATGTTAAGTATAGAGAGAGAGAGAGAGATTATACGATTGTATTCTTACGAAATTAATGTAATAAGGTTACTGCATTGAAGATCAATTTAAAATTGTTGATTAATATTAAAGTAACTCAGCTTTAATAAATTGTATATTTTCTTGTTTGATTTTATATCTAGCAAGTCTTGTATTGATCTCCCTAACTTATGCATGATCATGCATTGAATTGATCTTGTGCTTAATTACAAAATAATAATTTGAATTTAGGATATTAAGATATTAGTAGGGTCATACACAGGAATTGAAAAGGTTGTACCTGTTTATTATATACTAGATTCAGTAAATTCATGTACTACATGGGTTAAATAAATAAAATATTAAATATAATAAAAATTTATTAAGTATAAAATGATATTACCAGATAAAATATTATTAAAATTATGTATGATTAAAAACTATAAGTAATAAAAATAATATCAACCTTTAAAATTTTTTTTTTAAAAAACAATTAAGCATTTTATTTCAAAACAAACTGTATTAAAATATGTCATTGTTAAAAATTTCTTATTAAAACTCTTAATTTTAATTATTTTTAGTTTATCAAATAACTTACTTTTTTAAACACCAATTTTAAAATATTTCATATTTTTAAAAAAATTTGATGTTTTAGAAAAAATCTTATTGTATAAAATTGGTTTTTTTTAGAAAGAGCATTAATAAAAGGATATTTTTTATAATTTATGAAAGAACTATTTTTAATCTAAAAAAGAGTTAAATAATATTATTAGTAATTAAGGTAATTATTTAAGAGTAGAGAGAAGTGGAAAAATTTTGGTGAAAAGGAATGTGGTGATGTCATGTGTCACTTTTAGTTATTTTTTTATTAGAGTAGAAAGATAAAAGCCTTCGTGAATAGTGTCACACAAAATTTGTTGAGTTATCATTTATCACATGATTTCATTTAAACATTTATGGTTATTGGGTATTTATTCTGTACATTAACATAGTTATCAATTAACTAATTCATAAAACTTAATTAATATTAAATATTTAAAAGAAAGGATAAAAGTTATTTTATATAGAATATATGTCTAGAAATGCTTTTTGAGAACTCAAAATGAGCTCATATTTTCCATGGTTAATTTATGAATGGTATTAAATGAATAATGTAAATAACAAGAGATCATCCGTGCGTAGCAACAGAATTTCGTGTATGCTTGATAAAATATATTTTTACTAATAGTTCAGACCTAATTACATAAAAGGTGTGTTAATATAAATATAAAAATACGAGTAATGAAAATATGTTCTTATGAAGATGAGCATTAAAATTAGTATGTCTACGTCTTAGGCTTACCAATTATACGAAACTTGTGCTTGTTAATATTAATAAAAAAATGAAACAAAAGCCACAAACTGAAAGACGAAGAGAAGTGGAACGGGCGACTACATGAATCAACAACGAGACATTTAGGTTGCACGTGCTTGCCTAACCAGTTCTACTGAACTTGTACTTTGTTAATATTTCAAAAACAAACAAATTAAATTAATAAAACCAAAATAATAATAAAAAGAAAAGCTAGAGAGGTGAGACGTCCCTGGAATCTGTCAAAGGAGCCGTTGAAGGCTATTGATGCTCGTGAAGAATTAAGAGCTGCTAAATATGGCTGGATTTGGCTCTACGCCAAGGGGGCTTGCAGTGGTGTTCCTGCTACGTAGCGCTAAGTACCATCTCTTGCGGGTAGAGTGTCTCTCCGCCCTAGAGAGTTCATTTTCTATATCTTTAACATGTTGAAACGAATGGCCAGTACATTAAAGTAACGTTAATGTTGCTTTTATTTAATTGTTAACAACTTTAGTCAAATAATCAAAACATATTAAATAGTATATTAAAGATTGCATAACAGATTAGTTTAAAATAAGCTTCGTAACTTTATGCAAAGTGTAATCCATCCAAGTTTTCACGTTATACAACATCTATTAAATACTAATAATTGTAACTTGCGTCAAAAATATAATGTAACAGTTTAATTAAACCGTGTCAGGTATTTTCTGCTTTGCCTTTGATAGGCTGCCCATCCAGGAAATCTCGGTTTTGTTTTCATATAACGAATTGTTTGTCTAGGTAAAACGCATCATGATATAGAGGATTTCCAACCCCCCTCCTTTATAAGTAATGATTCTTTCTCCTCCTCAAACAATATGAGACTTACATATCCACCCTCTTAATGAGCCCAACATCCTCGATGGTAAATCGGTCTGGCCCCTGACTTTGATAACATTTGTAATAGATCAAGCAAACCGTATCAAGATATGTCCGCTTTGCTCCCGATGTGTTATGATGTTACCCATCTAGAAACACTTATAGTTTGTTTTCACTCGACGAATTACTCAACTAGGCCAAAACATACTGTTAGAGAAGATTTTCACCTCTCTTGAAAAACTATTTCCAATCTTTTCACACACACAACTCAATAAAACCCAGTTTTACAAACTCATTTCCAAGCACAACTCAAACCAATTCCTATTAAATAAATACAATTTATGACTATTAATTATTTGAATATTAAAATTTTAATTATGTTATTTTGAAAGAGTTTAGATATACACTCATATACAAAGTCCATAATCCAGAGTGAATATGAAATTATATTAACATCAAACAATATTTATGGAGAAAAGAAATTATAATTTTGGTATGTTTTATAATTTTAATTGAATATTGTTATATTTTTTAGATTTCAAGTTTCAAAAACCTTAGAAACCAAAAGAATGTTGGATCTGTACTTGAGATGCTTGTGGTAATTTTCCCATTTGAATTGAATATTGTCGTATCTTTCCCCATATCTTGTCACATGATTCTCGGAAAAAAACAATACCAAATATTAGATTGTATTTGTGAAGGACGACCACTCTTCTCGCACGTTCATTTGTAATCTACCATCATGTGTACGTGCTTTTATGATACTGGCTTGCCGCCCACTCAAAAATTTTATTCCGATGTCAGTTTTCTCGATGCTAAAAGTTTATAAAATTTGACTTGGTATACGCTTCATTAAATTGTTTTTCAATAAATGTTTGTGTTTGAAAATCTCAGGGATCGACATTTAAAATATCACGATTCTATCAAATATGATTAAACAAGAAAAAAGCTTTGCGGTTTGACCGAAGAATACTAAGGGGGCTTTTGGTTGGAAGGAATGGAATGCAATTGAGAAACTAGTATAATTTTCAAGTAAAATTATGTTTGAGTGAGCAATTAAAAGTAAACCCAAGATAATGTTTCACCTCAAATTCACTTGATTGTGGGATTTCAAAATCCTTCCATCTAGAGAGGGAATTTGAAATCCCACAATCAAGGGAATTTGAGGTGAAACATTCCCTTGGGTTTTACATTTCATTAGCCACTTAAACATAATTTTCATTGAAAATTATACTAGTTTCTTAATTCCATTCCATTACATTCTATTCCTTCCAACCAAATGCCCCCTGAGAAATAGAAATTGAAAAGGGAAGCTTCGCGAAGCACGTGCATATGCATAAAGTATGCTCTCAATCAAACTCATATTGTTTCTTGTATGTTATTATTGTGCAAGAAAAAGATTATTAAATTTACAAACTGTTCACTTATAAAGTTCATGTAAATCATATCTATCAAATAATTAAAAAGATAATAGTTAACGTGGCCAGTTCTTGATCACTAAGGTTTACAACTACATCACATTTCTAATTTTAACACCAAAGACATATATTTTGAAAATGATACCCAACATCAAAACAAGACATAAGAAATAAATATATGTATTGTGCATATTTGTAAACTTATAAAAGAGAGAAATTATATGATTACTTGTTGCTTACAAGTTAATTAACTTTTTTACAGCGGCGCAAAAGATTTCATTAAAAAAAAATACCAAGCAAAATCTAGCAAGTTGCTTACGAATCAATTAAATTAAGGGCATAAATCTCCTATCAGGAAATTTCATAATTCACCTGTCCAGATCTCAATGTAATATTTCTTTTCAACTCTCACTTTATAAGATAAACATAAATTAAACAGTGAGGAAACACAAGATAATGGTTTTCTAAATATATTTATTTTATTTTATTTATTTATTTATTTATGTTAGAACAATTTTTAATATTCTCATGTTATAAGATTTGAATCTTTGACCTCTATTATATAAACAAGACACCTAATCATTCCAACACTATCTTCGAAACTAATGGTTTTGAAGACTTTTTTCTAGCTATGCTAATGTAAGGGGTGTTAAATATTTTGTAATTTTGATTCATTATTATTAGGGGTGTACATGGGTCATACTGGTTTGGTTTTGGCCTAAATCCAAACCCAGAACATGAAATGTTGGTTTTTAGGTTTTTAAAATCGTTTAGTTTTGGTTTTTTTAGTTTTTGGTTTCACTTCAATATGGTTTAAGTTCTGGGTTGGTTTTTTTTTTTTTTTTTTTTTTTTCTTTCTTTTCAGTTTTCACTTTGGTTTCGGTTTCCACTCCAGTTTTGGTTTTAAAACCAAAATTTTCTTAATCTTTAGAATTCTCTATATATTCCTATTAATCAGACCAAATTTTCTTAATCTTTAGAATTCTCTATATATTCCTATTAATCGTGTAATATCAGTTTAAATAAAAGTTAACTATGTAATACCAAAATAACAAGTGCATATTTAAACTTAAAATACAATTTCCTTATATTGTGTAGTTAGTCAAAATGCTTATTTTTCACAAAAAGAGTCGTAATTAATACATCATTATATAATTTCATATATAGACACTTTGTTTTGGTTTTTTTTTTGTTTGGGTTTGGTTAGGTTACGGAGGTGGTTCAACTTGGTTGTAATATGGTTCAGTTTGAAAAAAACTTCAAAACAAACCGTTGGTTTTTGTTTGGTTTTGGTTTTTTCAGTTTGATTGTGTCGGTTATTCTGGTTATGATTTGTTATTTCGTCTTTAATCACCCTTAATTGTTATTATGAATTTTAAAACAATAAATTATGTAACACTCCGTCAAACTAATTTTAAAGAGCCATTCAACGTATTTATGATGTTTGATGAAGTGTTGTAATAAGTTTTGAATTATAGGTGTGTCAAACTCTAACTCATAGAAATGGTGCGTCCAACACATGCCATCACGCGTCAAACTCGCACGCTTACATTCACCATTGTAATAAGTTTGGATGCACATATATATACACCGGAGCATCTAGCATTCTAGCCCATTGCAGTGGTGCTTCTATCCCATTGTGTCCATTTATGTTTAATTTAGCGATATAATATGTTTTTCCGAATATCTTATGATGTGTCTAGACTATTAATTGCAATGATGTTTCTAGCCTATTGAAACAATGTGACTACTTATGTTTTGGTTCTACAATAAACTTGAATTGAGGCATATGTTTATACAGTGTGCAGTCATCTGCACATTTTTAGGCAAAGACTAAAAGTCGTTTTCTCATTAGTTATTTATTAAATTATAGATTTAATCCTTGAAAAAAGGGAATGGGTTTTGAAGAGTGTGATAAGAACAAAACAACCATGACAAGGAGTGTACATATGGATGAAATGAGAACTTCATTTATTGTCAGAACCTTATAAACTTATATGAATTACTTCTGTAATCTTAAAATACGGATGGAAATCAATATCAGGGTTTTGACACTTTATATATCTGTACCACATGCATGCCGTCCCGTAACTAATTTTGATTTATTAAAATTTTTGTTTATTTTTATATGTTTCTTTTATCTTACATATTAATTTCAAACACATTTTCATTACTAATTTATTACTATATATACAACTAGGTTATATACCCGTGTATTACACGGATTGAAAATAAAAAATATATAATTTAAAAATGCAAACAAATATTTAAACATTATTTGTTTTTAATTCAAATGATAATTCGATGAAATAGATTGTATTCAATCTCTATTGCGACGAGAAAAAACACCATTGAATAGCTAAAATTGTGATCAATGTTGAGCACATCAAAATTAAATACATGAATGTGCGATTCACTTGGTTGAGCTCATTCTTTAAACATTTAGTTTTTCTTTAAAGTTTGGAAATTTATATATATTTGACGTAATGGCTTGTTAAAAAGATGTGGAAACGCAGTTTTTGGGAATAATCAAACAACTAAAAGGTTGTTCATGCCTAGAAAATAAAATTTAAAAAATAGAAAAGTTTATTGACAAAATAAGATAAATCTAAATTAATAAGCCGAAAAATATTTGATTGCATATAATATATACTTAATTTGAAATCAATCTACTACTAACAACAATAAACCAATGCTAATTTTCTTTTCATTGTGATAATCAAAATCTTATAATAGATATTTAATAAGCAACTAAGATAAATATCAAAACATAAAACATAAAGTAAACAATGAAATTAATACATTATGAAAAAAAAAAGTAACGGACAACAAAAAAGGATAAAAGAAACAAAAAATAATCGTTGAATATATAATATGTACAATTATAGAACATGAAAATAACTTACTTGATGTTTAAACAAAGAAGAGTAGATAATAATACAAAAATTAGAATTTGTGAGATATATTAATATAAAATTTAAGGAGTTAAATAAAATTTAAAATGATTGGTGTAAGGAATTTAAAATTCCTAGAATTTTGATGGTGATTGAGTTAGTTAAGAAACTAAATCTTAAATGTAAATAAGATAACATGATTTATGGA
The DNA here is from genome assembly GCA_025506415.1 of Flaveria robusta. Lineage (NCBI taxonomy): Eukaryota > Viridiplantae > Streptophyta > Magnoliopsida > Asterales > Asteraceae > Flaveria > Flaveria robusta. The sequence goes on from JACCIZ010000144.1 coordinate 13,888, forward strand.
TAATTTGTTAAATGAGATTTAGGCGGGAAAATTTTTGTGAGGTGAAATCTTGTGATGACATGTGGCACCATATGTAATCATTTATTAGTATAGATTTATTAGTATAGATATACAATTTAGCAAAACATGAACAACATTTTGACAAGATTGGTTGTCTTAGCGGTGGTGTCACACGCCAATGCGTCAATAGGACCAATCCTTTTTTTTTTTCCAGTGAATTAGATTTTCTCGAGTCTAGTTACCAACAAAATTGGTGTTAGCCCACTGGTTGAATGTTGGGAATGCTGGGAAAGACCGAAGAGAGGTTGTGCTTATTTTTTTGAGTTATTTGATTTAAATAATTTTAACTTTCATCTATATATTGTTTGGAATTAATTCAAACTTAATAAATGTTTATAGACACTCTCAATTTTAATCATATTTTTCTCCGATGATCTCTTACTAAATAAGAGTAAACCTTTTTATTTTTTTGATGTAATGAGGCCAACTTTGAGCTATATTTCAACTCACCACCGCCTAGCCTTCATCAGGTTTGTTTTTTGGGATCTAGCATCTATTGTCATCTGAAATCTAACTCCAATAATTCAAATAGTTCAGATCAGGAGGTGGAGATTAACATATTTCACGGTGCAGTATTTTTAGATTGACAAGAATTGATGATAGATTTCAATTTTTTTGGTAGTGTTTTAGCCACATAAACAATCTATTATAAAAAACTAATGGGATTAACTATAAAAATAAGCTTAAATTTAAGATTATTAAAATCTAATAATCCTTATCTTTTTAACTGCTTCTTTATATTTTTATTTCTACTTTTTAATTTTTAATTTCTTCCTGTTATTTTTAATCCACTTTTATTTACTTTTGGTTTTCGAGATTTTTTTCTTTTTTTTAGGTTGTTTTATTTTTTCCAAAGTTTTGTTTTACTATGTAAAATAATATTACTTTTTCTTATTTTTACGTTCAAAGCACTCTCGTTGTGTTAACATCTATAGAATATAATAAAAGAAGGTTTCTATTGCCACATGTGATTCTCTTAAACCATATTTTTGTCACTTGTCATTTTTTTAAACACATTCACTTTATTTTTCCTCCAAAAGGGTATTGTAGTAATTTAGACAATCAAAATAATTTATCTCTCTTAATAAATATCAATTTTATTAATTGATACAAATCTCTCTCATCTATATTTTTTAAAATCAAGCTATTCTTTTAAAAATAAACTTTATTAAGAAAATTAAAAAAATGTATCTTTTTATTAAAATAGAAATAATAAAAACAAAATTTTTATATAATATAAAATTTTCTAAATTGGTCCTTTTTTAAAAATAATATTTATAAAACCTTTTTGAAACATAATATTTTAAATCGGTGCTTTTCTAAAAAACTTATAAAAAGTATGAAATTTCTAAAAGCTGTTTTATTAAAACAAACAGAATAATTCAAAAACTAAGTTTTAAATAAACAAGATTTTTATAACAATAAATTTTTTATAAAATAATCTTAAAACAAATATGTAAAAAAATTATTTAGATAAGAGAGTTAAAAAATAGTATAATTGTTTTATTTCTTAAACTATTACGCATATTTAATTTTAATCGTATCTTATATAAAAATATCACAATGTAACTCTTCGTGTTTATTACTAACTATAATTCGTTTAATGAATGAGTTTTTAGCCTATCTATTTATTTATATATCTATATATATATATATATCTATAAGAAAGAAAATTTAAAATAAAAATTGATATAATTGTAAGTTTAATCATACTAACTTTCTCATTTCTTTTTATTATTATTAACAATATTGAATACTAATAATATTAATCATACAATTTTCATATTAAAAATTATATAATTTAATAAATTAAAACCTTTTTTATTAAAACACACTTTTTAAAATAAAAGTTTTATAAAATACAAAGTACAACAAAATTTTTTAAAATAAATTCATTTTTCTTAAAATAAAATATTTAAAACCCAAAATTTTTTATTAAATAAAAGTTTAAGAAAATGTATTATTATTTATTTACGTAAAGTAGCTATTCATATGCAATTATAATCATATTTTATCTTCAAACATAGTTTTATAATTCGTAATTATTTATTTGTAATTATTTAATATTTTATTTATTCAATCCGTGTAATACACGGGGTACTAACCTAGTTTTAAAATATACAATCTGGAATTACGTCCATTAATACCAAAAAACTTATACAATCTGGAATTACGTCCATTAATACCAAAAAACTTACATGCACTACAAGAAATGTCTTAAATAGCGGCGACACCAATAGCGGCGACATGGATCAATAGCGGCGACATGGATCAATAGCGGCGACAACCATTAGCTGCGACACCAATAGCGGCGACTGTCGCCGCTATTAAGTGACGATCCGTTTGCTTTTTCCGTACTAAGATCTGGTCGTTGAAAGTGCGCTAGATCTGACGGCCAGGGTTCCACCGTACACAAGGACCATTAGCGGCGACATTTTTTGACTATTAGCGACGACAAGTCGCCGCTATTGATGCAGATCTGATAAAAGCGGGTCTTCCCCTCCATTTCCTATCTTTCCCTCCACACCACACCTTCAACAGCATATTCCGACCACCAGGCCTCCCCCACCTCCGGCGACCACCAGTTCACGACCACCGGGCGACGACCAGCTCTCCTCCACCTCTGGTCACCACCTTCTTCAAGCTCCGTTCACCACATTGCTCAACCTCCGATCACCTCTCCGCCTTCTCTCAAAATCCGACCACCACCATCCCGTGACGACCACCACCGTGGACCTGCTGCTACTACCGTGGTTGCTCTTGTCGTAGATCTTGACCTCCGTCCCCGCTAATACCTTTCTACCTTTCTTCATAGTTAGAAGGTAATTTATTTTTGTTTAAACACAATTTTATGCTTGTTTATGTTAATGTATGGTTATAACATATTTAGATGTTAATTTTTAGTAGGTTGAACATAATTTTTAGTATAATTTGTGTAATTTTAGATTTTAATAAAAATTGTTGAATATGGTGAACTAGTGAGATGGATTTAGGTATTTTGGGCATTTGATGTAGAGTATTTGTTATGGATTTGATAAATAAAATTTGATGCTTAAAATTTAGTTGAGTTTAGGTATATTTGAGTATTTGATATAGACTTTTTGTTAAATTGATATAAATATGTTTAGATATTCATGTTTAGTTGGTTGAATAAAACTTGTTAAAATATTTGTGTAATTGTTAGGTTTTAATTATAAAATGTTTAGATTTGGCATTTAGTTACTTAAAATTTAGTTAAAAATTGTTTAGATCTATTTATGCATTTGATATACACTTTTTATTTAAATAATTGAAATATGTTTAGATTTGGTATTATTAGCTTTTAGGTTTCGTATATTTATTTTAAACATCACGAGCTTAGAAATACCCGCTCGAAATTGATTTAGTAATCAATTTTGGGTTGTCCCCGTTTTGGGACTGCTTTTTGAATATTTTATCTCATTTAAGATGTGAATGTGTATTACTTGATTGTTTGTTTAAGAAAGATTTAGTTGTTATTTTCTATTTGCTCCTCGGGTATATATTTCTATATACTTGGGAGCTAGGAGGAAATGCTGTCGAATTTTTCTTAAACAAATAATTATGTAATACACGTTCACATATGAGATAAGGTATTCAAAAAGTGGGTATAGCAGCCTACTTTTTTAAATTATCAATCCGTTATCCTCCCCTTTTCATCCACTTAAATCTTAATATATATTGCAGTTTCATAATAATGACTGTCGATAAAAGTTTGCTTCTTAATCCGAACCGTAGATCACCGGAGTATTAACAAGGACTTAACACTTTTATAACTATGTGCGAAAAACTTATCGACAGTTATAGCCAGATTCGATGTCCGTGTATGAAATGTCAGAATACAGTATTATTAGGATGGGTTAAAATGAAATATCATTTAGAAATATGGGGCATGTGCCGGTCGTAGAAGGATTGGATCTATCACGGTGAAAGTTTAATTCCTGAAGTTGTAGTTGTAGATGACGTTGCGTCAACAAACGAAATGGCTGACGTTATCGAAGACGTTATGGAGGAGAATAGCGGTATCAATGATGATTTTGAGAACTTGTTAGAGGAAGTTCAATCAGAATTATATCTGGGTTGTGCTAAGTTTTCTTCCCTTGACTTTTTAGCAAAGCTTATGCATATCAAGGTGAAGAATAAATGGACTAATAGCTCATTTGATGAGCTTCTTGAGTTGTTACAATCTTCACATCCTGAGGGTAATAAAATTCCCACTTCTTATTATGTAACAAAAAGGACATTAAAAAAGATTGGTTTAGGATATGAGTGGATACATGTGTGCAAATATGACTGTGCTCTTTTCTGGGGAGAAAATCTTTTGTTAGAAAAATGTCTAGTTTGTAATGAGAGTAGGTGGGTCGATACAAATACAAAGGGCAAGAAGTTACCTCACAAGGTGTTACGATGGTTTCCTTTAACCCCGAGACTACGACGATTGTATTCTTCAAGGCACACGGCAAAGGATATGATTTGGCATAGTACAGGACGATCAGAAGAGGGTACGATGCGTCATCCTATTGATGGTAGCTCGTGGAAAGATTTTGACATAAGGTACCGGATCTTCTCGAGGGAACCGCGAAACGTTCGCCTAGGGCTTGCAGTCGACGGTTTTAATCCATTTGGTAACATGAGCTCCGCTCATAGCACGTGGCCGGTTGTACTCACCACATACAATCTGCCTCCATGGTTATGCATGAAAGAGTTCTCATTTATGTTGTCATTGTTGATTCCTGTCCCTAAATCACCCGGGAAGGATATGGATGTATTTCTTAGGCCGTTGGTGGATGAACTAAAACAGTTGTGGGTGTCAGGCGTACGTACTAAAGACGCAGCGACAAATACGTTCTTTACAATGAAAGCGGCATTGTTATGGACTATAAACGATTTTCCAGCTCGTAGTAGTTTATCAGGTTGGAGCGAGCAAGGTTACAAAGCATGCCCTACTTGTAACGAAGACACTCCTTCTATGCCTGTTACAAATAAAGTTTTATATGTTGGTCATCGACGATTCTTAGATGCTAACCATGAGTGGAGAACAAGTTTAGAATTTAACGGAGAACCAGAGATCAGAGCCCCTCCGAAACAATTTAATAATACTGACACAGAAGCTCAACTTAGTCGTCTACGCCATCGTTTGCCGGGTAAACATCCCAATTTTGGAGGTGTAAAATCAAAGCGGGAGGAGTTTGAGTTGAACTGGTCCAAACGAAGTATATTTTTTGAACTTGAGTATTGGTCTTCTCTGCTGCTAAAACATAATTTAGATGTGATGTATATCGAGAAAAATGTGTGTGATAGTTTGTTGGGTACTCTTCTAATGAATGAAAAGAGCAAAGATACGCCAAATGCACGCATTGACTTGAAAAATCTAAATATTCGGAGTAAGCAGTGGTTAGAAAAAAAAAATGGCAAATGGTATAGTTCACACCCAAAATACTCATTGAAAATCAGTGATCGAAAGTTATTTTGTGAGTTTATAAAAGATGTTAAATTGCCTGATGAGTTCGGATCTAATATCAACAAGAGAGTGATAGATAACAATACTAACATTACTGGATTGAAATCTCATGACTGTCATATTCTCATGCAACGTTTAATACCGATTAGGGTTAGATGCTTTTTGACAAAAGATACTTATACACCAATAGTTGATCTTTGTACGTTTTTTAAGCAACTTTGCTCAATAACACTATTGGTTGAAGATATGAAAAAAGCTAAGGATGCCATTCTTATAATATTGTGCAAGTTAGAGTTGATCTATCCTCCGGCGTTTTTTGACATTATGGTTCATTTAGTTTTGTATTTACCTGATGAAGCGACTCGTGGTGGTCCTGTATGTATGAGATGGATGTATCCGTTTGAAAGATATATGGAAAAACTAAAAAATTATGTCAGAAACAAAGCAAGCCCCGAAGGTTGTATAGCTGAAGGTTATGTTGCTAAAGAAGCTCTATCATTTTGTTCGAGATACCTTCGAGATGTTGAGACTCAGTTTAATCGCCCTGACAGAAATGAGGATGTCATTATCGAAAAAAGAAACGTCTATGCATTTGAGTCTAAATTTCGTCCGGCTAGTGCAACAAAGATAAAATATCTTTCTCCAAATGAAAAGCTTAAGTTAGAATGATTTGTGCTCGATAGCTGTCAAGAAGTCAGAGACTATATGAAGTAAAATTTTCTATCTTTCACTTTTCATCATTAATTAAATATATTTTATTTCTCACTTATTGTATATTTGTATTAATAATGTAGTGAATTTAAATCTGAACGTCCACATGAGGATATTAAAATCAAATTTCCAACATGGTTTCTCGAGAAGGTAATCCATATATAACATGTGTTACTATATGTTTGTTAGGTAATCCATATATAACACGTGTTATTATATATTTTCTTAGGTTTATTCGATTAAAATTCAAAATTCTCCAAAATTTCACAAAGAGTTGTATGCTCTTTTAATGGGTGCGGATGTAAATGCCTATACTTACACCGCTTGCATAGTCAACGGTGTTAGGTTTATGGTAGTTGATCGTGACGCGCAACGCACAACGAAAAACTCTAGTGTTTTAGTGGACGGAGAGAATGGTGAGAAATATTATGGGCAAGTTGAGGAGATTATTGAATTATGTTATGCAAAGTATTTGGTCTTTAGCGACAAAGTATTAGCGGCGACATTTTGGGGTATTAGCGGCGACAACTGTCGCCTCTAATAGTCAAAAATTTTGTAGTGATGGCATGTTGCGTAACGAGCATCCAAAAACTAGTTTATTACAAAATTACATGATATCACCGTCCACAAAACAAAACTCGCTAGTTGATACATTTAAACGGAACTTAAAAAAAAAAAAACTAAATTCGAAAGATAAATTAAACATAAAATAAAGGTCACGCATTATTTAGTTTGTTGACTCTTCATGCTTAAAATCTTAAAATGGGCACCAACAAGTATTCCACGTAGTACAACTGTAACAAAGGAAACAATGTTAATTTTTGTTAGAGAAAATTCCATAAATGGTTTTTGTTGTTTGATCATATTTTATGACTAGTTTTAGTAAACTCGTGTATTATACGGGTTAAATAAATAAAATATTAAATATGATAAAAGTTTATCAAGTATAAAACGATTATTTATGATAAAATATAATTAAAATTACGTATAGTAAGAACAATATGTAATAAAATAATTATATCAACTATTTAAACTTTTGGTTAAATAATGAATATTTTGTTTCAAAACAAACCGTATTAAAAAATATCATTTATAAAAATTTTCTTATTATAAATTTCAATTTAATTATTTTTTGTTTTTAAAAAATTAACTTTTTTAAAAACACTAATTTTAAAAAGTTTGATGTTTTGTAAAAATATCTTATTCTATAAAAATTATTTTTAAAATAACATTAATAAGAAGATCTTTTTTAAATTTATTAAAAAACTATTTTTTTCTAAAAAAGGTAAATAATACTTATTGATAATTAAGGTAATTATTTAATAGAAGAGAGAAGCGTGAAAATTTTGATAAGAGTGAATGTGGTGCCGCAACGTGTCACCCCAAAATACTCTTTTATTAGAATAGAAAAATTAGTCTCCAAACTTTAAAAATTACAAAGTTAGTCCAAATTTTTATATAGTAATTGCAAATTTTGTTCACAAAATTTACAAAAGTGCAAAGTTAGCCAAACTTTTATGTGGGCGTTAGAGCATTCACAGTGGATTCCTTATCTTTATCCATATAATTACACTAAGAGCATTCACAGTAGGTTTTTTATCTTTATCCATATAATTACACTAAAAATCACTACATTTTCTCTCTCCTTTTCAATTAAATAACATTTTTTATATCCTTATCATTACTTTTTTCTTAACATTTTTTATATCCTTATCATTACTTTTTTCTTTCTCCTCCACTCACAACCACTTTAAAAAATATTAAAAAATTTATAAGGATTGAACAGTGATTCTTCAAATATACCAATCCACAATAACATTTTCTCTCTCCTTCACTCACAACCACTCAAAACCATTCCATATAATATACCAAACACACTCACATATTTATAAGGACTCCACTGTGAATGCTCTAAAAATCACTACATTTTCTCTCTACTTTTCATTTAAATAATACTTTTTATACTCTTATTATTACTTTTTTTTCTCTACTCCACTAACAACCACTTTCAAAAGTATTAAAAAAATTATAGGGATTGAACAACAATTCTTCAAATATAGCAATCCACAATAACATTTTCTCTCTTCTTCACTCACAACCACTCAAAACCATTTCATATAATATACCAAACATACTCACATAATTTAGGGATTCCACTGTGAATGCTTTTACACTTTTAGTCCCTAAAATTAAATTTAAAAGTTAGTTTAAATTTTATGAAATGCATTTAAAATAAATGAACTTAATGCTAGAGACCAAACATGCAAAGATAATACAAAAGTTTGGACTATTATTACAATTTTTAAAGTTTGGGGACCAAACATACAATTTGATTAAACCACAGGGACCATTTATGTAATTTCTCTATTTGTTATGTTCAGGTATATTGAAATGAATTTTCTGAATACAATTATTTTATGAAATTAATTTGTAACTATAGGACACTTTAATCTTCTTTTAAAAAATTATACTCTTTCATAGTAAATTAAGAAGGTACAAAACTACAAATAATTTACCTTCCAAATAAACAAGTAGAATGATTCAGTGGCTTCATTACTTTTGAGATCGACCAAGTTTGCCTTTCTCCATACGACAAAACCAAGAATACCATGACAAATTACCTATTCACCGATAGATAAAGGTTAAATTACTTTTAACAACGGAACAGTGACCGATTTAAAAATCAAAAAGAAAAATAAAACACCATTTTTACTGATGAATTTTTCCATCAATAAAGTTTGTTAATAAACGATTGTTTTTTTTTTCTTTTCCTTGGTAGCGTAAAAACAAGAAAATGCACCAACGAGTAATCTGATAGTAGGTAAAATGATTAGAATACGTTACCATTAATGGTCGGATCCACAAATGGGTTGATGATAACCCTACTAATATAGCTATACCGTATATTGTTTCAAGAAGCCATATACAAGTCCAAAACACCTGAAAAATAATATAAATTCTAACTTAATATTAGATTTCAACAAATATTAAAGCATACAGTAGATTATAATTTAAAGCTAACCCGTTTTTGCCCATATTTCGACGCAAAGGAGATAAATCCATTTCTCTTGTCTCCTTCCACATCAGGAATGTCCTAAAATACAACATCTATTTATAAAAACAATATCAATGACAGAAAAATATATTATTTTGTAACATTTGGGTACCTTAAATATTACCAACACCATACAATGAATGCCCATTGTTCCAAATACAAAAATTGCATGCTTTGAAAGTATGAGTGTCCTTCCATGTATGTTTGTCTGCAAAATTCATATTTAGTAATTAATTAAATAGCTTATTCATTGATTAATCTTGTTTGATCACTTTAATAAGCAAATCATATATATATTTGGGACGGATCCCTCCTAGCTATCGCGTGTAACTTTTCAAGAATTTGTGTAGATGATGAACCTGAGCATGAAGATGGAACAACATGGGAAGGATCACCCCTTGAAATAACCAACTGCATATTGCGACGAGGACAGGATACTTTTTCCATCGTAGCAATGGTAACTAGTAACACACACAACCAGAGTTGAGACCAAATGTAACACGTTATTCATCCAAGAGATTATATTATACTGCTATAAATAGTTGATTAATAAGACAAGAATTGTCTGTTTCACACATCTATAAATAGTTGATCAATCATACATAAACTGCATGTTTGTATTACCAATAAAGACTTACATGAACCGAATACGCAGTTCCAACCGCGTACCATAGGAAGATACATAACTTTAAATGCCATGATTTAACACTCAATACAAGGAAGAAACCCTGATTAACATAAAAACATTGGTAGTTAATCAATATTGTATACTGAATATGAATTATGTACATATTTGTTAACTTGACATACCAAAATCGCATACAAAGAGGTGATTCGGATGCCAGCTTTAACCGAAAGTTCGCCTGATGCCAACGGCAAGTATGGCTTGTTAACCTTGCTATCTCAATATCTGAGAGTTGATTGAGGCCCACAACATACAAATTCGCCAAACAACCACCGATGACCGCCTAAGATTTCATGTTGAATCAATCAGATGTGAAGTATAACGAACTTAAATGTGCAAAAAGGTTTAAAGTGAATTTTTTTTATGAAGTTATTGTGATAATTAGAAAACAAACCTGCAAAACTCCGAGGAAGAAAGATGGAGTGAAGTCTGAAAGACTCTGGACGGCAAGCAAAGAGATTGAAATGATAGACAATACCTGATTAACAACAAGTTCAATCTTTTATTCAACTTTCCGAATCATTTGTTTTTAATAATTTATGTAATGAACGTACTGACATTTTTTCCAAAAGGCTAACAGGAAATGTTTGTTTTTCTAGTCAGTAGATGTTATACTACACTCCTAGCCAAAAAAGAAAAAAAGTATTAATTTCAGAAGTAAAACGTTTTTTTAAATCATTTGTGACGGAAATACGGTCACAAAAACCTCCGTAATAATTTTATTTTGAGACAAAAAAATATGCGACTAGAAGTTAATTTCGGTTGCAAATTATGGTCACAAAATTTACAATTACTTTTTCAAACACAAATGCATGCTCTTCTAGTAGGGATAACAACTGTAGATAACTAAGAGTAGAAGTTATACCGTTCCTTTAAGCACGTAAGCTCTTGAATATCTATAAATAACATCCAAAGTAGCTCCAATGGATTTCCCATCGGCTTGTTTACCATCAGCCACCGAATCTTGTACATCATGAGAAGCCAATTTCGTCACTAAATTTGATTTTCGTTTTTGTAGCGCATGATGTCCATTGACGTTCTTGTTGGCGCTTTCTTGACGGTCCATATTTGGCGATGATTCAACTCTAAGTTTGATCGATTTCAGTGAACTTCAAGTCACGCGACGTTAAAGAATCTACTTCGATAAAAGTTGTCGCTAACTGTTGCTTTTGCCTGTTGCATAAGTGATATGACATCGAAGAAGACACTTTTAGAAGACTATATATGCTGCACACATCATTATTCATTAGCTAATTTTTAAGTTATTACCACTATGTTGATACTACAATTGTTTTATAATATTGTGTGACACAATACCTAAATAATTCGACCACCACAAGATCCAATTAATATATTATGATATTAAGTGAGACGCTTCTTAAATGACTCGAAGACCAAGCTTTAAACATTTAAATAAATAGCCGGACGTCGGACGATACTAACACAAAAGTTTTCTTAATTTCTATGGGTTGAGTAATTATTTTATGCATTCATAATTTAGGGGATTTTGTATTTTTATGGTTTTTTTATTGTTGGACAAATTAAATAAAGCGATTAGTCTTACAAAACCTCAAATAAAGAAAGTTTTGTAATAATATTGTTACACAGATACCCAAATGATTCGACAACCAAAACCTCAAATATTTTATGATATTGGATGAGACGAATCTTAAATTACTCGAAGACCAAACCTTAAAACTATTTAAATAATATGCCGGACGATAACATACAAAAGTTTGTGTACTTTAGGTTGAATAATTATTTAATTAATTACCAATAATTCTTAGTTGAAGTCGTTATGACAACATACCCAGTACAATAAATAATAAAATAAAAAGATTTTGATTTTAATTCTCACTTTAAATAAAATGTTTAAGGTTGAGTCTGAAAGTTTTTTCAATTGTGAATTTTCTTTTGAGAAGATTGAGGATGCGGTTCCGGCTGGTAAACGAATAGATATACTCGATTAAGATGACATCTATCATCTGAAGCTGTGTCATACATTTATCATTTAAATTTTTTTTGATTAATTAATGATTCATTATTACATAAATTATTAAATCTCACAAAATATATCTTAAGATTCTGCGAAACCCTTCAAAAGTTTAAAATTTAAAAGTTCTACACTACCCTTTTTTAAAAATGAAAAAAAAGAAGCAAAAGCTACATTAATATATGTTCGTTGACCGAAACAAAATCTGTGACAAAATTAGAGACGGAAATAAAATCTATGGTTAATTTAGCAACTGAAATAAAATCCATCTCACAATTAACGATCAAAAACAAATCGGTAGTAAAAACAACCGCAAACCTAGTTAATAAAATGATTCAGTCACAAAAGCAGTAAAAAGTTTACTTAAAAAAGGTAAACCATAAAACCGAATTAGGAACGGAAGTGGTTACGAAAAATAGGTACCGGAAGTGAGTGCGTCGTTATTTTTATTTAAAAAAATTATTGATTTAAAAATTAAATTCAGACGTAATATTCATTTAAACACCACCATTATAATTTAGTTGTAAAACTGGTCATCGTATTTATTTAAAAAAGGTCAACGTCGGTCTCAAATGTATTCTTAGAAAGATAAAATAAAAAGGGTCCCAAAATTAGACGTAGTATTACATATACTATACGAAGACATGCTTGTGAATCAAGAGTATTGTTAATTTTCTTATCTTCCTATTTTAATAAAAATGTATTTAGGAGAAACACATGTTAACACTATATTACTTCTTAACAATTTTTCTCTTTTTTCTCTCCTATTTAATAATCATATTAAAACTAATAATATTATTTATTTTTAGATTAAAATAGTTTTTAATAAATTAAATAAAAGATATTTTTAATAATATTATTTCTAAATAAATAATTATTCATAAAATTAGAAAACTTTTTGAACATCAAACTTTTTAAAAAATACAAAATATTTTATATTTAGTGTTCTAAAAAGTAAATTTTTTATAAATAAAAAATAATTATTGAGAGTTATAAGAAAAAAGTTTTAAGTATGACATTTTGTAAAACATTTGTTTTGAAATAAAAATTTTATTTTATTTATTATAAGAAATATTTCAATCATATTTTATTTTAGAATATCAATTTATAATTAAAATTTTTATTTTATTTAATATTTTTTATTCAATCCGTGTAATACACGTGTTTACTAAAATTAGTTTTTGTTATATAATAGTGGTTGGCCAGAAGCGTACAACTATTAGCAAGCATAAATTTGATTCTTCGGGTATTGAATTATATTGTGCTGACATAATAACACTTACAAAAAAAAACTTTGTATATTCTATAGCATTGTGCACGACCAAATGCATTGAATATTTAGGTTTTTAATTGTTTTATATTCATGTTTTATTGTTTTGTTTTCATTATCGGACAAAGTACACAATAAAATATGATTCGAGTATTTTATTCACCCTTGAATGTTTAAAGCTTTTAAAACTTTTATTCAAATGAATCTTGAAATTAACCTAACGAATGCCGCCCGATAGCTTACAAATGTTGGTTTTTAATGGGTTTGGTTTTTATTTGTATTTTAGTGGTTTTATTATTGTACAAACCACATAAAACAATTAGTGTCACTTGGGTTGTTTGAATTTTCATTTAAATTTAAGCCAAAAGTAGTTTTCGTCATCTTTTGTAATATACTATTTATTTTAAAAGAATCTATCACAAAATCTATAATTTTATTAATATTAATTTCGCTTTAGTCTTGCTACGAATTTGATATAAAACCAACATTTATTAAAATGTCTAATCTATACTAATAAATGATTACATGTTGTGACACATGTCATCACTAGATTTTACCTCACAAAAATTTCCCGTCTAAACTTTTTTTAACAAATTTTCCACAAATCATGTTATATTTCTTACTTAAAGTTTTTTAATTAAATTTAATTTTTTTGAACAACAAGTGTGAAGTTTTTATTTTTTTAACTACCTCAATCACACCAAACATTTCTAGGGATTTTGAATCCGTGATATCAATCATCTCAAACCTTATTTAACCCTTTAAACCTTATGATCACAAATCCTTATTTTTATATAATCGATTTAAAATAAAAACGATAAAGTTTAAATATTTTTGTTTACATATTTGAATTATATATTTATAACTTTTAACCCATGTGATACACAGGCTAATAACCTAATGCTCTATATTTAACGACTTTTTTTATTTTGTTTTTTTTTCTATCGTGACTCTTGATGCACCATTGATTATAACAATGTCTACAATTAAAAAGTTTATAAGTAGTAAATAGAAGAGTCTAAACTTCAAAAAGAAAAAAAAAATGCATAATGAAACAATAAATAATGGTGTTTTGTCCAAAAACAGTAAGGCTATTAGCTACCTTTCATTTTGATATATTCAAATACGTTAGAATATCATGAGACATAATACTTCATATATTATATAACATTGAGTGAGACTAAGAGGCTGTTTGGCAGCCTCTTAATCAACCTCTTAATTAATGGTTCAGATGTCTGAATGATTCAGCACTTAATGGTTCAGACTGTTTGTTTCGCGAGCAAATGTCTGAATGGTTCAGACATTTGCCTCTGAATGGTTAAGCATTATACTAATGCTGAATGGTTAATAGGTCTAATGCTGAATGGTTAAGAACTCTTATATAAATTGGTCAGACATTTGCTTTTGAATAGTTAAGCGATGTACTAGCTCTTAATGGTTCAGACCTCTTATTGGTTCAGCACTTAATCATTCAGATATTGCCAAACAGCCCCTAAGGCTTTAAATTGTTTGATGCCAATTTTGAGTGCAGTGATTTTAGTAAATTTAGGGGATTTATAACCAACAGATACATTTCATTAAACACAAAATAGTTCAGAGGGGTAATATAATCATTCTGCACATGTATTCAGAAATTCAACCAAACAGCCAATTATTGGTTCAGCACTTAACCATTCAGACCTCTTAATCATTCAGCACTTAATGGTTCAGATTCAACCAAACAGCCCCTAAATGCACTTAGTATAACATTGTGCGAGACCAAATACATTTAATATTTTCATGGTTTTATTAATTGTTTTGTTTTTAGGTTTTTGTTTGTATTTTCATGGTTTTATTGTTTTGTTTTTATTATTAGACAGATTCCTTAAAACAAGTATAATTTAGGTATTATAATATTCATCCTTGAAATCTTAATTTTTTTTTTATTTTTATAAAGTCTAAGGTTTTTTTTTTTATTTTTTATTTTACAAATCATCAATCTTTCTGGTGTTTTCTTATTTTAGAAAGTTATCAATCTTTTAGGGTAGGGGTTGGGACTAATAATAAAACTATAAGAGGTAAAATGATGTGGCTTTCCTTGAGATCAAGGGTCAAGCTCGTTTAAGACGAATTTATGTAACATAGTTGTGGTGTGACTAGGATTAGAGTAACATTCACGGTCAAAAAATATGTTAGAAAAAAAAATATATAATTTCCATCCTATGGCTTAATTAATTTCTTCTATATTCAATTTACAAAATTATATTAAAATATATACTATTTTTTCAATGATCTTATAGCATACTGTAATTGACGACTTATATTTCATGATTGATCCCTATATATATAGTGTCAGCTTGAAACTTAATTGAAAATAAAAGAGAAAAAATAATGATAAATATGTAAAAAAATATTATTTAATTGAAAGAATTAAAAAAAAAATAATTTTCAATGTAATTATAAGGTTAGAAATTAAAAAACAGATTTGAATAACCGTATAATATTAGATGATATTGTGAGAAAAAAGTTAGTTGTTATAGAATATTTTAGATTCGTATGATCTTTTGGAGATACAAAACACATAGCCCTTGATTGTCGCTACATCTTTCTGTCAGTCAAGAAATCGAGCAGTGATATATAGATTAACGTCCATAAATTTTTAATAGCGTTGAAATACGATTATTTTAAAAAATAAAAACAATTAGCATCTTTATGAACCTTGAGTCCTTGAGATCGGTACTGTTCACGTGATTCTATGGACCAAAGGGGTCGGGGCACATCCAAATTTGTTAGAGCACACGATGTCGTCTGATTTCCTAGGATTTTGTGGTTTCTTTTTGTTTGAATTCGGAGAGGTGGTGTTTCCGGTTTTTTACGGGCCATATTTCTTGACTGACCCTCTCTTTTCTTTTTTGATTTTCACACAAACGGCCGAACTGGTGAATATTAACCGAGTTTCGCCGATCTCCATCCAGGGGCGGAACTACATTTGAGAGTACTAGATCAATTGACATCGTTTTTATTTTTGTTCACAGAAGAACGTATAATAAGTGAATTTCGAATGACACCAATATTTTCTTATGTTTGACATTTTTTTTCCGAATGAAAACACTTATTTTCTTATTGTGCATTGGTTTTTAAAAAAATATATAAGAGTTTTTTCTAAAAAAAAAGTTTAAATAATTATCCTTATGTTATTTGTATAGATTGTAGAATACTAAAATTAAAAGCTCAAATCTCTAGTCAATCCCATTTTTTACCCATTTATCAAGTACGTAGTTTCCACGGTTGCAAAGAAACATATTGGATATCCGTTGGTATATCGTTAATTGAAGTTAATATTAGTTTTACCGGTTGTAACTCGAGTATTAACAGATGTTTTTATTAGATGAAGCATGTATATACGGATTTGAGTAATCAAATGAGTAATAAGTATACAAGGGCGGTATTTGGTTTCAAAACAAGAAAATTCGTCTGGAACAACTATAAAATATTTGAATGGCATCATTTTTTTTCTAGTGACAATGTCTTTTGATATGTGACCCGACTTGACCTTTAACCAATACAAAAATTATGATGCATGAGTTATTAGAATCCAATAACTATAAATATGTTTCAGCCTGGTTTCAGCCTTCAACCACTGTCTCTATCACATTTCTATTACCTCCGCTACCCGTCACCACCGACAACCTCATCTTCCCATTTCTTCCCCACCTTACCCACTAGGATGACTCCACCCTAAATTAAATTCACATATGTGTGTTTAATAAACAGAATTAAGTTGTATAAAAACCATTTGCCGGGAAAGGAAAAAATTAGTTATTATAAGTAGGATTTTAATGCTTCTTTATCTAACTAATATTAGAATTTAATTTATGTTTTTTATAAATGGATTAATTGCATATATACCCTTCTAAACAATACTTACATTCAGATGTGCATAAAACTAAAACATTAGTAGAAAAATAGAGTTATACCATTTACCTGATTAACTTTCAATGTGAAATCTTGAAAGTAATCACTATTACTGATGGATTCCAAAGAAATCGCATATACATCAGTTATACCTCAATTTTCTACGAAATTCGGTGATACCTCAATTCTCTTGTCGCATTGGTAGCCTATTTTCACAACAATTCCATGAAAAGAATTAATTATATATGTGATATATACATGTATATTGTCTGTTAAATTTTGAAGGATAGACTGGGATATTAGATATCTTAAATCTTAAATATGTATTTGTAACTTCTCACTTGTGACCGGTGACGTAGAAATATAAGTGGTTATGTTGCTAGTGCACAAACTTATTTATAAGTGTTGTTATTTTTCGCTTTTATTTTTACAACAACAAAATAAAGGAGTGACGCATATAGAGATTATATTTTCTACTCTAAATTTACTAAGGACATGAGACGGATCTACGATGGGAGTATTCGCAACGAGATTGAGACCATAGCATTTGTTGCTAACTGCGTCGGAATCGGGACGGAATTTATTTGCAACAGATTTGCATCAGCCTTCTTTTGCAATGGATATGCAACAGATTTCTTTGGCAAGAGGTTGGCAAATTACTTATTTTCGACGCTTACTTTGCAACGGATGTTTGAATT
The DNA here is from genome assembly GCA_025506415.1 of Flaveria robusta. Lineage (NCBI taxonomy): Eukaryota > Viridiplantae > Streptophyta > Magnoliopsida > Asterales > Asteraceae > Flaveria > Flaveria robusta. The sequence continues at coordinate 31,733 of JACCIZ010000144.1, forward strand.
TGCAACTTAGCAACGAATTTCTTTTGCGGTAGGTTTTTGTTTTAGCTTTGTTCTATTTATATTGTGTCTGAAATTCCAAATATATATACAAACACAAAATCAAATGATAAAATTTATAAATTTATAGAAATACATAAAATTCTACGAGTTATCCAAATATAACGCTATAAAATGTCAAGATTTAAGTATTACAAACTACAACCATATATAGTTCAAACTAGAAGTCTGGTATTATTTGATATCAAGATAACAAAGAACATCCAAATGTATTGAAATTTAAACACAAATGTCACTAATTTATCTTCTTTTAGCCACACGGACATGTCCTACAAGTTTACATATAAAGGCTCACGTCCGGTAACCTTTGAGACGGGATAACAATTAACGGTTTTACTTTCTTTAGTACAACACCAAATTTTCCAGAGAGGTCATGTTTTTCATCCTCTGGCAAGCACCACTCAAACGAGTGCAAAAGCGAAGCCAAGATGTATATATGCATTTTCTCGGCCAATGGTATACCTGGACACACTCTTCTTCCCGATCCAAACGGCAAGAACTTTAAATTGTTTCCTTTTAAATCCCATTTGCTTGTCCCGTCAAAACTCAAGAACCTCTCAGGGTTGAAATCTAAGGGATTGTCCCAATACCGTGGATCATGGTGGATTGACCAAGCGTTCACAAAGACGGTGCAACCCTTTGGGACTGTATACCCGCCTACGGTGCAATCCTGGCTTGGAGACCGCGGGACTAGGAGAGTGCTTATAGTGTGCGTACGCATTGTTTCTTTAATCGTTGCATATAGGTATTGTAGTTTCGGTAGATGAGATTCCTCAACAATGTTGTTTAATCCTACAACTTCTACTAATTCTTCTTGTACCTTTTTCATTACCTTATGATTTTTGATGATCTCTGCCATTACCCACTCTATCAATGTTGTCACTGTATCTGTCCCTCCAATCATAATGTCCTGAAACAAGAAATATTTACCACTCATGTCAAATGTAACATAACAATTACTATTATATATGAATAATATAAAATAATTTTGAAGGAACATCAACATCAAACTTGTAATTTATTTTATTTTTTAAACTTACGAGACGACTATCAATACTAAAAACTAAATACTAAAAACTGAATCAGGTAAATTGCAGTTTACACTGACATGTCAATATTAAAGCTTACTTACCAGGAGAAGTGACTTAATTTGGTCGATATTAAGCGATGTCGTGTCTTTTCGATCCTTAAGCTCTAACAAGGTCTGTAAAAAGTCTTTCTTACCTTCATGCTCAACTCTATCCTCTAACTTCTTCGAGTTATATTTCATTCGATCTTCGATGATACTCTCGAAAATTCTATCCAACTTCTTTTGTTCCTTCTTGATGTCGCGCTCGACTCGTTGTAAATCGAACCACGCAAGACTAGGAAAGATATCGGACAAATTCACTCGCCCGAAAATCTCGACAGTCTTCGCAGCCACAGCTTGCAACTCAGCTCCAAGATGACTATCTTTCCCCCCAGCCTCCGAAAAGTTCTCCCAAATCATCTTTGTGACAACGTTGCTAGACGTCAAGAATGCGATATCGCTAATGTTGACCGGGGTACCGATTTTACCAAAAACATTCTTGATGGTTTTTCTAACCTCGTCCCTTCTAAAAGAACCACATGCTTCAAGATTCTTGTTGTTGAGGACCTCAAAGACAAAGATCTTCCGAAGGTGACGCCAATCGAGTTGTTCGTGGAGAATAATATGTCTTGCCCTCCGTATGTTATGATCGAGGACGCAATTGTTTGCTCATGGTTCGCGAAATTCTCATCTTGATCGCGAAGCACGACCTTTGCTAATTCGGGGGTGTTTACCACTATGTGAAGCTTGCTTCCCACATAGAACTTGAAGATGGGGCCGTAGGTGTGACCCATGGTGGTCAGTTGTACGTGTAAGTCGCGAGTGAGAAATGGAAGGTAACCGACGATTGGTAAGGATCGGGGACCTGGTGGCAACGGCGGCGCACCATTTGTGGAGCGCGAAAGCGTCCACTTGAACCATAAGGTAGCCAAGATAACTATTGAAATGGTTACGGGTACCACAACCGCAAGCGTGCCTTTGTTTCCGCTGATCACTTCCAACCAACATGACGCGTAGCGGTTTAGTACTGTCATATTCGCTAATGAAAATCAAACGAGAGTGTAGTTGTAGTTCTAGTAGATGGCCATGGGTGGGTTCATGCTAATAAGTTGTGACAAGTGAATGTTGAACAAGTCAACGATTTGATTATTTTAAATAAATGAAAATTGCCCAATGATTATTAAATTACTGCTGCCTGCTACTGAAAGAGTTCAAAAGTATTTTATATTATTGTCTTAATTGTGTCATATTATTTTAGTTTTATTAACTGGGTCGAAAAATGTAGAACACGTGACCCTTGCATCTCTCGCTTACATTTTTTAAGTGAGTTAAAAATGTAATCATGCAAACCTGCGTGCAAGTACTGTTGGTCGTAGATGACATTTCTCTTTCGTCTTCAAGGGGGGACATGGTTGGCGCCTTCATCTTGTTCATCGGCTTTGTTTTCTCTGATTCTCTCTCTACAACGTCATATATGTTGCGCAAATTGGCAGGGTCTCTTTGCAAATACTGATAGTTATGTGGTCAACTATAAAAACCCAAAAATTTCCTGCACACGCCGACACAAGGTTTTAATTATATATATAATACTCGAATTAAAAACTCAAATCTCTAGTCAGTCCCATTTTTATCCATCCATTAAGTAGTTTCTACGGTTGCCAAGAAAGATATTGGATATCCATTGGTCTATCGTTAATTGAAGTTAGCATTTGTTCTACCGGTTATAAGTCGAGTATTAAGAGATGTTTTTATTCAGTTTAGCATGTAAAGACGGATTTGCGTAATCGAATGAGTGATAAGTATATGAATGATGCTTGTATTGCTATATTGAAAAATAGTTATTTGCGAAAATTGTCATTGAAGATGTGATTGATCGGTTTCAAAACATGAAGATTCGTCTGGAACAACTATAAAATATTTGAATGACATCATTTTTTTTCTAGTGACAATGTCTTTCGATATGTGACTCGATCCGACCTTTTACCGATCTAAAAACTATGAAGTATGTTTTATTAGAATCCAATAACCATAAATACTAATATCATAGGAAAAAAAATCTTAAAATCTTGGTTTCAGTCTTCAACCACTGTCTCCCTCACATTTCTACAACCTCCACTACCTATCACCACCGACCATCTCATCTACCCATTTCTTCTAGGGGTGTTCAAAGTCGGATATCCAAAATTTCTTAGCCGTAAGGGTTAGAGAAAAATGTAGAACACGTGACCCTTGCATCTCTTGCTTACATTTTTTAAGTGAGTTAAGAACAAGTTAAGGATATCTTTTTGAATCATATGATTGTAATCATTAATTACAAAAGATGCCGAAGTTATTATGGGTCATAAATATATTTTTTTGTTTCGTAACCTTAGTTTTTTCGAACAAGTTTAGTGTTGCATGACTTCATCCCCGGGTTCTCGAGGGTATAAGTGGGAAAAAATCGGCTTTGCAACCGGAACCTGATATAAGCCATAGGTTCTTAAACAGTTTACATTTTCTCAATAGTCAACCGGTTTGAAACCGCAACCAAACCGACCAAAAGCTACTCGAACCGGAAAAATCGGTCAAAAAGGCCAGTCGACAACCAAAAACAAACCGAGCTGAAGCTATTTTAACTCGGAACCGGTATCCATACGAACTGGTTTATAACCAGAATCGGATTGGAAAAAAAAAAAAAAACAGTTTTGTGCACCTATACATGAGGCAGAGAACCTGTAAATATTTCGATATCAAAAGGAGCCCTCAGCGGTTCAACCCAGTGTTATGAAAGGCCCAATAATACTTTTCGTAGCGGGGTAACCATTTGCTGTGTAAGCCCATCTGAAATTGGATTAATTTCAAAAAATACAAGATCATTATGAAATTAATTATTAAATAAATAAAAAGAATTATATAAGTAAATGTAAAATTCGGGAGAATAATTTCATTTTAGAATCGATTACCTCGGATTTTTAAAACTGGATTTTATAATTTTATTAAATTTTTTTTAGAAATTCAAACACCTCTCCTACTCATATTATGAGTGTATACACCAAAATATCTATACATGTATGAATGCATAATTATAGGTGCTAAACTTTTAGCAAGGGTTACGAACATTAAATTATTTTCCATTACATTGATTTAAATTGTTAAACAATTTGTATGACCTCATGAAAACTCTTTTTATTATTTTATTAATAGAGTTTTAATCCAAGTATGTTATAATAGGTGTAATTTAAGAGTATTTTTCTACTATAATAAAAGAGTAATTAAATAGGACACGTGGCAAAACTAAATTTTTTCTCATCAAATTTTTTTCACTTTTCTCTCATATTAAATAATTACATTAATTACTGATAATATTATTTAGTTATTATTAGATCAAAATAGCTTTTTAATAAACTAAAAAAGAAATCTTTTTATTAATATTATTTCTAAAGAAAGAAATTTTATAAATTAAGATATTTTTTCAACATATCAAAATTTATAAAAATTACAAAATATTTTAAAATCTATGTTTTAAAAAAGTAAAATCTCTATAAACCAAAATTAATTAAAAGTAGAAGTTATAATAAGAAAATTTTTAAAAATGATGTTTTTTTAAAATGATTTATTTTGAAACACAATGTTTATTAAAAAAGTAAATAGAAAAAGTTTAAAAAGTTGATATTATTGTTTTATTACCCATAGTTTTTATCGTATATTAGAATATCGTTTTTTAATTGATAAATTTTTATTATATTCAGTATTTTATTTATTTAATATGTATAATACACGAGTTTACTAAGATTAATGGCTAAAATAAATTTGACATTAAAAAAATAGATTATTATTTTAATTTTATATTTGATGATTAAATGAACTTCTTTTACATCTATCTGGTTATCATTTCTCTTGATGTTTACCGTAAATTACCAAAATCTGTATAAAATATGAAAGTGATTTCACAACTGCAAAAAAATCTGTAATCGCAATATTTTGTGTCGTTAGTATCATGATTTCCAAATCTTGACCCCGATAAATTACAGAAAAGAGGGCAAGCATTCACCATAACCTTCTTTTTCTTCTTCCTCTCTCTCTCTCTCTCTCACTCTCTCACCCACACACAACACAACAAACCACACATACAGAAGTTACAGGCTTTGATTTATCATCTCATATACACATATATACTCATTCATTTATATGTTTCTTAACAATGTCGGAGAGAAGAAGCTGTTTCTTAATGTTAGTTACTTCCTTTTTTCATCAGGTATTTTTGTTTGCCTTACGCTTTGTTTTCAATAAAAGATCGTTAGGGTTTAACCTCGATCCATGTAATACATGTCGACTTTTTGTTGATTTAATTTCCTTTTGGTAGGGTTTGATCACGACAATTCTGATGCCCCTGCGCACAATGCCCTAATTGCTTACTTCAAAGCTATATACCTCTCTGGTTCTTCGATGAAGCGTATGATTCAAGTGTAAAATTATCTAAAAAGTTGTCTCTGGAGTTCATTCTCTTGTTTCAAGACACTTAAATCATTATTTAATTAATGAATTCTTTTTGCTTTTGTTTGTATATCCACAGGAACCCTAGAAGATGGTGGCTGGCGTGATCTTGTGCCAAACCCTTCCATTTTTTTCCAACTTTCCATGACTATTAATGGAAGTAGAGGGGTAATTTGGAGCCTCAAAACTTGGGTTGTAAAACAGTCATACGGGTCAAATCTCAATCAGTTAGCTAAATAGTCAATGGGTTGAGCCCTTTAGAAGTTACTCAAAACATACATTAGTTTTATTTTGCACAATAAAACTCTATATGTTGGATGACTATAGTTTGTTGTTTTATGTGTAAATCACTCTCCAGGTAAAACACTTATCAGGCAGCCATCGGATCATCATGCTATGGGAATTCATGCTACCAACTTCCAAATTCCAATCCCATATGGTATATATACATTTTATCTTTTTCGCAACCAATTATGTCGTTTGGTTGTTTTCTTAATTACTGCTTTGGTGCAATTATATATGTTTGTTCTAGGATCCGTTGGTGTGCGTTCTCTATTATCCTCAAACATCACTTGTTACGTGGAGCACTTGCACTTCAGACAGCTTCCAGTTGGCAGTGTACGTAAGTTTTTTTATATGTATAATATATAATAAGATGTTCCAAGTTGACTTAATTCCGTTCACGAGTCTCTTTTTCTATTAGATTGCAATGGTGGTGATTTTCTGTTATTCTGGATATGATCAAGAAGATCCTGTTACTATATATGAATCAATCATCAAGAGATCAAGGTTTCTTTAGATCACTTTTCTTTAGCTCTTAAAGGTGCACTTAATCAATCCATGTCTATATTGTTTTACAAAGCATTTTGTTAATGTTTTTTTTGCTCCTTTAATGATAAATATATGCTTCTTTAAATATTTTCTTGCTACTGGGAATTGTGTTGGATTTTTCATTTTTTATAAATTGGGATATAATGGATTGCTTTATGTTTTCTTTTATTGCTTTACATTTAGCTTCATTTAGCTGGTCTTTAATTGTGTTTTTATACGTTTAGACGGGCAAATGGCATAACCAAGATAGTTGTAGAACTCACAATGGAAGATGACGTGCCCTGCATTAAGCCCTCCCTCACCTCAAGAACAGGTGAGTATAAGATCTTTTACATTGCTGCACATAGATATTTTTGTAACAATATTATTGATAAACATGCATTATCTACATTGCTTTCAACTATATCTTTGTTCATAACATGGCACAAACTTTGATCTTATTTGGATGTTATTATAGGCAAGTGGACCGGTGCCTTGCATTGATGGTTTACAAAACCTGTTGGATCATCTGCAAAACCAATTCTAGATTTTTAGAAGAATTTGGGTTTGATGTAAGTCTGTAACATCATTAAGTTTTTGATAAATTTTCTATTGCTATCATATTTTATTATTATTTTTTATTTTGTACACTTGTACTTCTGTTTTAGGAAGTCTCTCCTGCTATCATCTCATACACTACAAAAATCTTTGTCAATGGTCAGTGGGTTGGAGTCCATTGTTATCCGGACATGCTGCTTAGAACCATGACAAGACTATGAAGACAAGAGAGTATTTGTATTTTAATAACGCCATCAATTTTGGTCAAACATCTTTGCATATTTTGGTCAATGTCAGATTTTTTGATATAATTGATTTTCATCCTTTCAGGCTTATGTGAACACTGAAGTTGGAGTTGTTCGAGATGTTCTGAGTTTATATGATTATTACCATCGTAGCTGTCTGCTTTTCATTGTTGAGAAGCAAAGACTCTTAATAAAAAAGATAGACATCCAAAAGCTGCAACAAAGGGCATTTGCAAATTTTGTAGCTTACGGTATTTTATTTTTCCTGAAATCTAACTCGATATTTATAATAATGTCTTGTTTGTGTCTATCTTTTCACAGGGACCTGAAGATGTGGCTCGCATGAACTTGTGGCAAAAGGATGATTATATATACCGAAGAAGAAGAGACTACTATGATTTCAAGGACCATTATTCTAAGTAGAGGGGGCGGGTATTGAACCTGAAAATGGGTCAATCTGGGTTGTAAAATAGTCTCCACATAATACATACCAATCAGCCATGGGAAAACTAGCTATGTGGATCTATGCATCAGGTTTTGTCTTTTCCACAAGATTTATTTCATACGGTTATTTTCTTACAGTTTTGTTGCAATTATGTTAGCTTTAGAATGCATCAACGTACGCTCTCTACCATCCTGATCAAAAACCAATTGTGACTACTTGAGCAATGGTGCACCTGCACTCCAGACAACTTCCATGAGTCTCTTTGTCTATTAAAATGCAACTGTGGTGATTTCCTGTTATTATGAACTGATCATCAAGAGATCGAGATTACTTTAGATCACTTTTCTTTGGCTCTTGCAGGTGCTCTCAGTCAATCCATCTATTTGTATTGTTTTGTAAAGCATTTTATTAATAAAAATTTGCTCTCAGTCAATCTAGAGGCAAGGAAAAGAAGATTGGGACACTTTTAAATGAAGATTTTGGTTGTCTTAATAGAGCTAATACCATGGTAACCTTCACCATATGTACCCTCTCTATAAATATTCCAGACCAACAGAAGACAATCTTAAATTTTTTCAACACATTTATGTGTAAAGGGGTTGATTTGGATACCTTTTCATCTGTTTACAAGCTTTTTTTGTTGCTTTATTATTTGTAATATGTAGACAATGGGGGGCATTTACTCTGCAATTTTCAATCAAATCAAGCATGATTACGATTGGCCCTAAATGTTCTCTTGCTACTGGCAATTGGAGGCAAGCTGGGACAAGGGCAAGTGTTTCACAAGTAGTTCTTCTACCCTTTATCCCTTATTAGTTAATTAATGCCATTCTAGTATATTTCTTTACTTAGGTATGTTTTATGATATCTATATGTTCAATCGTTTGACATATGCAGCTACTTTGTCACAGTTGAGAAGACTAAACTCTTCCACAGAGCGTGAAGGTAAATATATTATTTTTCGATAATGTTCTGGATTTTTATGATTTAGGATATCATTGATTGATGTATGTTTTTTTAGCTTCATTTAACTGGTGTTTTAATAGTGTTTTATACATTTAAATAGGAAATTGGTGAAACCAAGACAATTGCAGAACTCATGATAAAACTATTGTTTATTTTGCACAATCAAGTTTTTTACAGGTGCTCTTGGTCGATTCATCTGTCTGTATTGTTTTATAAAAGCATTTTGTTAATGTTTTTTTTCCTCATTAATAATTTATGTATTCATGTCTTGTTCAAAGGCAAGAAAAAGAACAAGGGGACACTTCTGCACGGCGATTTTAGCCATCCCGAAAGAGCCAATACCATGGTAAGTTTGATTATATTTTTCTGATCTATAAATGTCCTAGAACAACAGAGGACAATCTCAATATATAACCCATTTCTGTGTAAAGAAGTCGTTTTGGATACTTTTTTGGTGGCTAATTTGCAGTGTGTAAACATTAGGAAGACAATCAATTTGGAACTGGAAATTCAAGAAAACACAATTACAAGTGGTTTTAAATACTCTCTTGCTACCGGGAATTGGGGCAAGTGAATTCAGCTAGAATAATGGCTGGTGTTTTACAAGTGGTTTCATTGTCCTTTTTTTCTTATTGTTACATTAATGCCTTTCTAGGGTATGATGGTTGTTTAAATTTCTGATCTTATATATGCTTCATGAAAATAGAAGGTTAAATCGTTTGGCATACTTGTCTACTTTGCCACATTGAAGAAGACTGAACTCCCCCATAGGGTGTGAAGGTAAATTTATTATTTTTAAGAATAAATTTATGATTTGAGATATCATAGATTACTGTATAATATCTTTGGGATATCTTTGTGCTGGATTTTTTATGATTTGGGATATCATAATCTAAGTATAATATCTTTTCTTGCTTTATATTTAGCTTCATTTAGTTGGTTATAATCGTGTTTTTATACGTTTAAGCAGGAAATTGGTAAAACCAAGACAGTTGCAGAACACACGATGGAAAATGATCTGCAGAAATCATGAAGGAAAGGTGAGTAAAGATCTTGATGATGGAAAGAAAATAGACATACCAGGTCAAACCAAAAAAGTTAAACATCGAGGTAAGCTCCTTGCATCAAATTTGCACTGATTTCGATCTTATTTGGCTTTTATTATAGGTCCCTAGGCTGATTAAGAACCTTTTATTGGTGGTTACATAATTCATAACTGTTGGATCATCCGCTGACCCATTTCTGGAATTTTTGAAAGAATTTGGTTCGATGTAACATTAAGAGTAACACTGCACCCATATAATTGAATTTAAAAATATTAGACATGTGGACTGCTGAAAATCTGTGTTGATGGTTTACAAAACCCGTTGGATCATATGCAGAAACCCCTTGAGGACAGCGAAGTAAAAGATCTTTTATATTTCTGTGGATGTTTATTTAATAATATTATTGGAACACACATGCTATCTACTTTGCTTTCAACTATATCCTTTGATGAAATTGAACTAAATAGAAAGAAAAAATATCACACAATAAAGCAATAGATTTTTTTTTCATAAATTTGCACTGATTTCCCTCTTATTTGGCTATCCATATAGGTCCCTAGGCTGATTAAGAACCTTGCATTGATGGTTTACATAAATCATAACAGTTGGATTATCCCCAGATCCAATTTTGGAAAATTTTGAAAGAATTTGGATTCCATTTATCATCATTAAGTTTTTGGAACTAATTTCTCTTACTATGATTGTCTTTATCTTTTGAATTCTGTACCCTTCTACTTCTGCTTTAGGGCATCTCTCCTGCTGTAATCTCACAAGTTAAAAAATCTGTCCATGGTCAGTGGGTGAGAGTCCATCGTGATCCCGATATGTTGCTTAGAAACATGACAAGACTACGAAGACAAGGGATTATAATTTTTAATTGGTCGTCAATTTTGATCAAAGATTTGTGCATATTTTTGTCGAATTCAGGTTTTTTTTTTTCATATAATTGATTTTTATCTTTTCAGTTAAATGTGAACACCGAAGTTGGAGTTATTTGAGATATTAAGTTTGAAAGAACTTTGAAGTTATGCCTATTATGGCCGTTGCAGTTGTCTACTTTTTATCGTTGAGAAGCAAAGACTATTGGTGAAAAAGAAAGACATCCGAAAGCTGCAAAAAAGGGAGCTCCAAATTTTGTAGTTCACAGAATTATAGTTTTTAGACATTCAACTCTATCTTTATAATAATGTCTTGTTCGTGTCTACCTTTGCACAGGAAATCGAGAAGATGGTGGCTAGCGTATGGATTCATTGAATATATCAAAGAAGAACTAATATGATTTCTTTGATCATTAATGTATGTAGAAAGGGCAAGTTTTAACCCCGAAAACGAATCAATTTGGGTTGTAAGAGAGTCAAACCAGTCACACTCTAAAAAGGATAGTTGAAAAGTAAACGGGTCTAATGTTTCGAAGTCGCTCAATAAATATCAAATTTTACCACCTGTGAAAAACATTGATTTTTAGTAACTTTTAGAGGGTGTGAGGCATATTTGTATGATAATTTGGAGAATGAAGGGGTCTAGCTTCTCTTGTGAGTGCTTGTTTTTGTGGATCATTAGAGGCTATTTCCTATGTTTGCTAGGATTCATTTTCTGAAAACATACTAATCGTTATAAATTGGGAACGTGAGTTGGAGGTGAAGATGCGAACATTGGAAAAACACCACCTACTGCTCAAGATGATGCTCAGGGTCAAGCCACATGTTACACTTGTAGTGATTACAACATTAGATTATGTCAAGGTGAAACGGGAATAGTTGATCAGGTACGCCGGTCTTCTTTCTGGTCAACCCTAACCGTCTAGATCTATTTTGATGTTTATTGACTCGCCCATTTCACCACTTACAGGTACTGCTCACTACGAATGCTGACAGGTTACGTTTTTTGAAAGTTAATGTGAGATTTGTAAGAATACCCTAAACCAAAGAAAAGTTCAGATGGAAGCATGGTCAAAGGTAACTGTGGGTATGACTTACACACAAGAACACATGTCGTTGACCTTTGAAGGTGAAGATGCTATTTTCGGACATAGAAATATTCAAGATCAGTAGATTATTAGATATGCTATTTTCTTTCTTATCTAAGCATTCGTTTTCCTGAAAAAACACTAATCATTAAAATCTAGGGAATACTAGTTGGACGTGAAGATGTGATCATTGGAAAAACAGCGCCTATAGCTCAAGATGATGCTCGAGGTCAAGCCTCACGTTACACGTGTCTTGATCACAGCCCTGGCTTACGTCACAGTGAAACTAGAATGGTTGATCAGGTATGCAAACCGTCTTCTTTCCGTGTCAATCCAGCCTGACCATAACTGGTTTGATCCGTTTCTCGAATCGTCCATTTTTCCACGTATAGTTCAAATGCTGATAGGTTACGTTTTGTGAAAGTAAGGGTGAGGTCCGTAAGAGTACCACAAATAAGAGATAATTAGTTGTAGGCACAATCAAGGGGGAACCATGGGTATGACACTATGACTTACACACGAGAAGATATATTTATTTATCTGACATGCATGATGTTATATTCTGGTTACATTAGTGCACCTTTACAAGTGGGTTTTGTAGTGTTAGTGTTATCTTCCCTTTGTTCTACATGTTTATTATTAGACATGCGTAGTCCACAGTAAGTTAGCTGAAGTGAAGTTATTTAATTTTATAAGCCTGCTAGGAGACATTAGGTATTTATACCCATAATTCAACTCTTTGTGATTACTGTTTAAGATTGTAGTGACTTAACTCTAATTTCTAAACCTTCAAAAGTGTGTTTTACTTTGTCTTGAAGTTAGCTGAAGTGGATTTATTTAGTTCTATTAGTTTTATGGTAACCTTGAAGTTATTTAGTTCTATAAGCCTGCTAGGACACATTAGGTACTTTATACCCACAATCTCAACTCTTTGTGGTTACTGTTAAAACTGTAGTGACTTAAGACTAGTTTCTAAATCTTCAAAAGTATGTTTTACTTTTGTCTTGAAGTTAGCTGAAGTGAAGTTATTTAATAAAGTATGCATCGGTTAATCTGTTTCAATATAAAATATCAAATAAAGTTAGTTTTTAATAGAGTAAAGTAATACATAATATTATTATTTATATAATATTCTTTAGTAGAAAACATAAAACAGTACAAGTATGGTTTTAAGGAGAATACTTTTATTTATATTATATTAGGATTCTATTTAAAAAAAAAAGAATCTTTCTACTTTAATAAAAGAGTAACTTGGGTTGACACGTGTCAACATCACATTTTATCTCACCAAAATTTTCCCGCTTTTCTCTCCTATTAAATAATTATCTTAATTACCAATAATATTATTTAACTTTTTTTAGAATAAAAATAGTTTCTAAAAAATTAAGAAAAATAATTTTTATTAATGTTATTTCTAAAAAACAAATCTTTATAGAATAAGAAATTTTTATAAAACATCAAACTTTTTTAAAATTAGTTTTTTTAAAAATTAATTTTTTATAAACCAAAAATAATTAAAATTGAATATTATAATAAGAAAATTTTTAAAATGATATTTTTTTAATACAATTTATTTTGAAACAAAATTTTTATTTTTTTTGGAAAAAATTTTTAAAACAAAAGTTTAAAAAGTTGATGTAATTTTTTTATTACTTATAGTTATTACCCATACATAATTTCAATTATAATTTATCTTAGAATATCATTTTATATCTAATAAAGTTTTATTATATTTAATATTTTATTTGTTAAGCCCGTGTAATACACGGGTTTACTAAAGCTAGTTGTTATATATAAATGTAAATCCTAAATTCGTAGGTAATCGCTTAAATCAAATATATGGTATCTTAACTGACTCGAATTTTTTTTGTAGATTTATATTAGGAAAAGATTTGGATGTGAAATATGAGTCAGTGACATCAAAGTAAAAGTAATTATTATTAATATTGATTTGATAGGAATAAATATAAAGAAAAGATTATAAAGCAACGGTCGGATGAGGAGCTGAGGCTCCGAGATAGAGTTATTATTATTATTATTGTTATTATATTATTATTAGTATATATAAAACCAAGCGATAGAGCGTCTTCCTTCAATTCTTATATATATATATCAATATCAATTCCATCACAACATCTCTAAACTCTCTAATTTCTTCACATTTCTTCTACTTCTAGGGTTTAGTAATCGAAGGTGTTTGTTTATATCATATCCAACTTCAGTTAATCTTGACGGACTTTGATATATCATGAAGCGGATTTGAAGTTTGATGGTTGTTGTATCTGAATTTACTGCTGATTTGAAAGCGATCAAGAGAATTGAAGTCGATAAGATCAAGAGGCGATGTTAGTGGTCGGTTCGTCCGATTGACCCACACCACCGCACCGGCGGATCATGCTCGATCCCCTTCTATGTAAGGTTTTAATTTTAGGCACAATTGTACGTTTGACGATATGGTGATGATGATGTAAGTTTAATTTGCTTTCTGAATCAAATATCCATCTATACTCGCCAGATCAGCCAGCTTGTTTGTCTAGCCCTAATTCTAATTAGGGCCTGTTGTTTGATTTATCACGCATGCAGATTAATTGATAGATGTTGCACAGAAGACAGATCGAGATCTCTCATACAATGTATGTATATGTACTACCGGCCTATTTGAAAGTGATCAAGAGAATTGAAATCGATCAGATCAAGAGGCGGTGTTAGTGGTCGGTTCGTCCGATTGACCCACACCACCGCACCGGCGGCGGATCATGCGGTGTTTGTTTATATCATATCCATCACAACATCTCTAAACTCTCTAATTTCTTCACATTTTTTCTACTTCTAGGGTTTAGTAATCGAAGGTACGTGTTTGTTTATATCATATCCAACTTCAATTCTAAGTTAATCTTGAATTTACTGCTGATTTGAAAGTGATCAAGAGAATTGAAGTCGATCAGATCAAGAGGCGGCGGTGTTAGTGGTCGGTTCGTACGATTGACCCACACCACCGCACCGGCGGCGGATCATCTATATATATCTAATGGAACATGCTCATGATGATGTAAGTTTAATTTGCTTTCTATTTTCGATCTGAATCAAATATCTATCTATACTCGTGATCAAATCAGCCTGTATGTTTGTCTAGCCCTAATTAGGGGGAAGAAGAAACATATATATCTAATGGAACATGCTTATGTTTTATTACTGTGATATTGTACATATATAAATTTCCTACCACCACATCCTTTCTTTTAACACTGTTACACTAACAACTTTCTTCAGGTTTGTTGTAAAGTGGGAGTGCTTATCTTGCTAGATTTTAGTATATTCGCATCTTCATTTTCTGGCTAGATTTTAGTATATGGTAATCTTATGGTATTTGTGAATGCTACCCTCTATTTTGTTGTAAGTAATTCATATAGTGTCTCTGTTTCAGTGTTTCACAGGTAGCTGCCTCTAGCAAAGTAAGGAAATCACAACATTCACGAGGAGATTTAGTGACGATCTAAATAGATATTTCTGGTATGAGTTTTCTGTCTGTTAGAATATATATATTTATTATAATATTATTGCTAAGAAGACTTGAGCATTTTAGGTCAGTAGGTTGTTTTTGGTTATGTTGGACAATGCATGCTGATGTTGATTTTTAACCCGAGAAACCACATGAGTTTAAAAAAACAGGGTATGCTGAAATCAATGCTTAGTCTACTTTATTTATATGTTCCCATGATTCTGAAATCAAGTGTTCGATTATTTTCATGAATCAAGGAGGGCAAACCAATTTGCATACATAATGGGCAGACAAAGCCAATTTTGTGGAGATACGATACTATTGACCTGTTTTAAAAGCTGACAGAATGTGGAGTTTCTTTATATTGTGTTTACGGTAACATTTATCATATTTGATAGTTGATACTACTACATCAAGTTTCACATCTACTTTTATCACTAAGTTGCGTTTTGAAGGTTGTATTGGTTGCAACTTGGGTAGTAAACTCACCAGTGTTTATACATCTTAGGATCCTGCTGGATTTGCTCGAACCATTAAAAGTTGGTTTTGGAACATCGAAGGTCCCATTCGATGTTCATTTTGGTGGATGTTGTCTACTTGTCAACAAACATGCTAGCTTCTGTGTTGTTTCTATATGATTGTGATGCTCATGATGCCCATGACTTAACTTTAGTTTCTAAATGTTCAAAAGTGTGTTTTACTTTGTCCTGAAGTTACCAATGCAATGACAAGCCTGGGCTTCAAACTTTTGTGATTTTTGCTTTATAAATGATGCATGTAGAATATTAAACTTGATTTAGTGATTGAGTGCCATCTTTTGTATTACTTTACACAATATTAGCATCAAAAAGTTGCCAGGAGTTAACATATATAACTTTCGTACCGCTACATCCTTTCTTTTCACACTGTTACACTAACAATTTTCTTCAGGTTTTGTCGTAAAGTAGGGTACATGCTTATGTTTTATTCCTGTGATATTGTGATCTAGCTTGGGCTACATCCTTTCTTTTCACACTGTTACACTAACAATTTTCTTCAGGTTTTGTCGTAAAGTAGGGTACATGCTTATGTTTTATTACTGTGATATTGTGATCTAGCTTGGGCATATAATTACTGGTCATCTGAACATGGAGTCATTTTTTCCTGGTCATTTTGAATCTGCTCCCCTGTTAAACTGTGGACAATGTAAAGATTGCTGCAGTATGGCTTTCTGTCTGTTAACTCATTCACAAATGTCTTTCTAGTGTTACTTTATTTGTATAGGTGTTATTGTTCTCTAATTGTTGCCCATTTCCTTATTTAATTTGTGTCTCTGATAGGTGCCAAAGCATGTTGTTCTGGCCATAGCTGTCCTGTTTCAAGCCTTTAGGTTTGTGATTGATTTATTTTGGTTTTGGTATGTTGAAGGCTCTTATCTTATTCTAGTTGGGCTTAGTGTTGCAATGAGCTTATATTTTGGTTAATGTTTATGATTAATTAGAAGTTAATTCATTTCTTGAAGATAGGGACAGAACATCTTTTCTTTTCACTGTCAATTTTTTACAGGAAAAGTTAAAAGAGAAAAAGCCTATTATCGCAGAAGTACTCGCTAATACTCTCCAAGGAATTCACGAGGCTGGAGAAATAGCAAAGGTAAACCAACTTATTACTTCCACCACATCCTTTCTTTTCACACTGTTACACTAACAATTTTCTTGAGGTTTGTTGTAATGTGGGGGTGCTTATCTTGCTAGATTTTAGTGTATTTGCATCTTAATTTTCATTGCAAACTTGTGAGAATTACAACTTGTTTGCTAAGAATGTTTCAAAGGTTACAGCTGTTGGAAAGAAAATAGATATACCAAGTCAAACCAAAAAGTTGAACTTGTTGACGTTGAGGTAACGCCCTTTTGTCAAACACACACACACATACACGCGTATAAATAATCTTATGAGCTTAAGAACTTTTGGACCAACATTATGCCTTTTTTAAACAAATACCCTATCTTGTGTGTTGCTTGCATCCAGATAAGATGACCCTTGAAGAGGTTGAAAGAAGAATTGGATCTCTCCTTCAAGTAGATACCATCATCCAGTTGAAGAGTGCGAGAGCGACTTGAAGGTTTCTTATTTTCAAATTTGATATAAGAATGTGACATGTGTTATCTTATTGATTCCATTGTCTATTAGACAATGGACTTTATTTTAATAACTAATGATAAAGTTGATTTATATTTATATTTCATATTTACTAATGATTGTACCATTCAGTAATATGTTTTTATAATTATTATGTCTTTCCTGCATCAATGACCACATTCAAAGAACATGATGAAGTGCTCCAAGACATTGACCAGTTGGTTGAGATTTCAATTCATCTCCTGTGTTGTTCCTGGCTGGACTCGAAAAATATGCAGATCGGCAACAGGTCATTGAAGTTGTCATCCATATGGCTTCTATTGCATCAAAGTTTCCAAATAAAGTTATTGTGCTTTGCATGGGAGGTAATTAAAGATTAAATAGGTTGCATATAGTAACTATTTGCAATCTTAAACTATAAATTTGTCATTTGCATTAAAACAGACGCTCTTATCTTTTGAGTTTGTTTTACATCTGTAGTTTGTAAATTTTGGCATGATGACAGGCAAGTGTAGTCGCTTTCTCAGAGATGGTAGGCTGTGGTTTTCTTTTTGAAAGAGTAAGTGTAGTCAAGCATCTTTACTGGTGATCATTGGCCTCAATAATCTTCTAATGAGCCTGGACGCTTTGTGGGCCTGATATCAATATCAGAGGGTTCTTTTCAGATGTTTCTGCATTCTCGGTGTTCAAAGTTCTTGTGTTTTATCTGGCAGGGTGCAGCTGTTGCTATTCACCATGATAAGATGGTCAGTCTTCTAGATTTATCTCATTTCTATGTTTTCTGTTGTATAGTTTCTTTTTCTTTTTATATGTTTATTGTCAGAGAGTATGCTAATTGTCTTATTTTTTAGTTTTTAATTTTATAATGTTAGAACTTCTTATGCATGCATGCTGACTAGATGTGTGGGCTGCACTTTACCTTCAACACGTACTAAAGGACTGGCATTGTTTGCTTACAAATTGTAATATTTAATTTTATTTACCTAACCTTTTAAAGTCTCATTTTTTCTTACCTAATGTTAGTAAGGCAGCACCTTGTGGGAACTGTATGGAGCATATTGGTAATGGAAATTTGCTTGTGAGTTTTTTTACTATTTTGTTATTTGAGTACTTGTACATTACCTTGTTGCATGAATTTTCTTTTTTTAGTTCTTGAACTTTCTAATATGGTCACACAAATAGCTGTGTGCATTTGCTGCCTAAATGCTTTGGCTGGAGGTTATTTTTGAATAATCGATTTCTTTTGTAGTTTATGTATAATTTTTTTTTTATTGCATATAGAAACTATAACTTTCTTTTACCTTTAATAGGCACGAGATGAGCTAACCTGGAAACTGTCACGGCCCGCAAGGAGATATAAAGGTCTGGTATGGCTTGCATCTACGTTGTAATATTTAATTTTTATCTACCTGACCTTTTATAATCTTCTCCTTCTTATTTACCTAATTGATGGACCCACCAGACACGAATTCACAAATCTACTAGCCGTTAGATGGTAACCTGAACCGGATAGGTCACCCGTTTGGTTTAATTCGATACAACTGGAAGCTGCTCCAACCTAACTCTCAAGCGTGTGCAGGCATCTCAACACCCCTTGCCACCCCATGATCTCATTATTTTATTTTAAGTAAACTTCATGGTTGGTCCTTGTGGTTTCATTAAGATCTTGGATTTGATCCTTGGTCTTTTAAAACTTGCAAAAATATAGTCCTTAAATTTTAATTTCTCTCTCTTCTTTAGTCCGTAGGTCACCTTCTGTTCATGGTCTTTAAAGCTTGCAAATATAGTCATCCTCAAATTTTAATTTCTCTATCTTTTATAGTCCATAGGTTAAATTATTTACGCCAAGGGTATTTATGTCATTTAAGTAGGTTTATTTCCCTCGCTCTTTTTATAATCTAGATCCTCCTTTCTAAGGTCCATATCGTGTCCTTCATTAATCTATAATCTAACATAGTCTAAGGTTTATTTCCCTCCCTTCTTGCCATCACCATGTAATTTTTTTGATGCATCTTTGACCTTTTGTTTGATTTTCTACTCGTACCCACATCTCTATTATACTTATTTTTCTTTTGTCTGAATTCTTTCTGGCCAACAATGGCTCTTCTCGCATTCTTCTCAACAAACGATAAAACCTTTCACAATTCCTATAAGTTTGGTTTCGTTTTTCTACAACAGGAACTCTACCGGGCCTTTAAGAACAATTTGATGTCGTTCAGGTGATCTATAAGTTCCCTTTTCTTGCCGTTCTTTTTGTCTGTTTCGAAGAGGCTTTTCCTTATGAATGGGTCTATCAGACTTACTAAAATATCAGTTTGTTAATATGTTTTACTTGCTCGTTTTGCCATCTTTACTTTTTGGTGTTTCCAGATGTAATCCGTTACCGTTTCTAGGTTCATATCTCATACGCGTGTAAACTGCTTTTCTAGGAGCTAATGTCAATGGCTATTACGCCAAGAATGCTTGCAAGTGCTCCCAGTCAATCAATCTGCCTGTATTGTTTTTAATACATCTTGTATCATTTTTTGCTCTTTAATAGTGTCCAGAGATGAAAAAAAGGACGGGGATACTTGTAAGAGAATATGCTGGTCGTCCTTATAGAGCTAATACAATGGCAAGCTCATCTTTTTCGTACATTGAAATATTCAAGACCAGTAGATTATTAGATGTTATTTTTTTAATTAGCTAAGCCTTCGTTTTCCCAAAAAAATACACAAACACACAAATCGTTAAAATCTAGGAATATGAGTTGGAGATGAAGGTGTGATCATTGGAAAAACAAAACATATAGCTCAAGATGATGTTCAGGGTCAAGCCTCACGTTACACTTGCCGTTACTTCACTGTGAAACTAGAATGGTTGATCAGGTACGTAAACCGTCTTCTTTCCGGGTCAACCCGGCCTGACCGGGAGTGTTTTGATCCGTTTGTTGACATAAGTGCACCTTTACAATAGGGTTTTGTAGTGTTCGTGTTGTTCTCCCTTTGTTTTACAATAGGCATGTATAGTTCATATTAAGATAACTGAAGTGAAGTTATTTAGTTTTGTTAGTTCTGTGACAGCCTTGAAGTTATATAGTTGTATAAGCCTGCTAAGGGGACTTAAGGTACTTTATACCCATAATGTCAACTATTTGTGATTACTGTTAAGACTGTAGTGACTTAACGTTAGCTTTTAAGTCTTCAAAAGTGTGTTTTACTTTGTCTAGAAGTTACCAAATACAAATGCAATGACAAACCCGAGCTTCGAAAGTTTTGTGATTTTTTTATATAATTCCAAATATTAGCTTGAAATGATTGAGTGCCATCTTTTGTATTACTTTTCACAATATTAGCATCTAAAAGTTGCCAGGAGTTGACATATATAACTTTCCTACCACCACATCCTTTCTTTTTACACTCTATTACACTAAAAATTTCGTTCAGGTTTGTTGTAAAGTGGGGGTGCTTATCTTGCTAGATTTTACTATATTTGCATCTTCATTTTCATTGCAAGTTTGTGAGAATTACTAGTTATTTGCGAAGGATGTTTCAAAGGATACATGCTTATGTTTTATTACTGTGATATTGTGATCTAACTTGGGCATATAATTCCTAGTCATCTGAACATAAAATCATTTTTCTCGTGGCCATATTGACATATTGAATCTGCTTCCGTGTTAAACTTTGGACATTGTAAAGATTGCTGCGATATGTTAATCTGTCTGTTAACTCTTCACAATGTCTTTCGAGTGTTAATTTACTTGTATGGTGTGAAAGTATCAATACTCAAGGGAAAATACAAAATATTGAGGGGCGTTTGGCAATCTTTAAAGGGTGGTAGGAGGATATTATAAGTTTAAGGACTAAAAGTGTCATTAGTAGTAGTTCTAATTAATTAGAGTCTTATCTTCTTCCTAGTTTTATGGGATTAGATTGCTATTAGATTAGGATTTGCTTTCCTATTTAAATCCTTGTAATCTTCATTCTTTTCATCATGATAAAAAGAGGCGATCATTGCTTTGATAAAAAAGAAGAGTTCCACATGTTCTCTTATTTCTGTGGTTAACAAATTGGTATTAGAGGCGGATTTCCAGATCTTCAATAGCAATTGAAGCCGTCTGATTTTCGATTGCAATTGAAGTAGCCGATTCCCACTCACAGCAAGCCAATCTCTAATTGCAGCAAGCAATTCCAGATTGCAAGGGTGTTACTCAGATTGCAAGGGTGTTACAATCCATCAAGGATTCAACGTTTGAAGTTCCAATTAAGGAAACTTGGTCTGGTATGGCTTGCATCTACATTGTAATATTTAATTTTTATCTATCTCACTTTTTAGAATCTTCCCCTTCTTATTTACCTAATTGATGGACCCACCAGACACGAAATTACAAATCTACTAGCCGTTGATGGTAACCAAAATCGGATAGGTCACCCGGGTGGTTTAATGTGGTTTAATTCGATCCAACTGGAAGCTGCTCCAACCTAACTCTCAAGCATGTGCAGGCATCTCAATTCTCAACACCCCTTGCGCCCCAAGATCTCATTATGTTATTTTAAGTAAACTTCATGGTTGGTCCCTGTGGTTTCATTAAGATCTTGGATTTGATCCTTGGTCTTTTAAAACTTGCAAATATAGTCCTTAAATTTTAATTTATCTCTCTTCTTTAGTCCATAGGTCACCTTTTGTTCATGGTCTTTAAAGCTTGCATATATAGTCATCCTCAAATTTTAATTTATCTATCTTTTATAGTCCATAGGTTCAATTATTTACGCCAAGGGTGTTTACGTCATTTTAAGTAGGTTTATTTCTCTCCCTTTTTTTATAATCTAGATCCTCCTTTCTAAGGTCCATATCGTCTCCTTCATTAATCTATAATCTAACATAATCTAAGGTTTATTTCCCTCCCTTCTTGCCATCACCATTTAATTTTTTTGATGCATCTTGGACCTTTTGTTTGATTTTCTACTTGTAAACTGCAATTTGAAATTAAAACTATTTGTTTCTCAGCAATAGTTTGGATAGTCAAGTCGATCGAAGCATGTTTATCATATTACTACTGTTTTATGTTTTTTTTTTTGTTTTCCGGTCATAGCGTCAGTTTACTTCCGCTACGACTACGGGGGAGTATTAGACACTATTATTAGGGTTATTAGTATCAGCTCACGGACCCAGTTAGGTTTTAAGGTTTGCTTTATATTCTCTATATGTTATAACCAAAGCTATCAACAATATTCATTCAGTATTTTATCATCTTACACAAGTGCTCCGAGTCAATCCATCTGCTTATATTGTTTTTAACATCTTGTATCATTTTTTGCTCTTTAATATTGTCCAGAGATGAAAAAGGGCAGGGACACTTGTAAAAGAATATGCTAGTCGTCCTGATAGAGCTAATACAATGGCAAGCTCGTCTTTTTTCGGACATAGAAATATTCAAGACAGTAAATTATCAGATGTTATTATTTAATTAGCAAAGCATTTGTTTTCCAAAAAAATACACAAACACACAAATGACAAATCGTTAAATTCTAGGAATACGAGTTGGAGGTGAAGGTGTGATCATTAGAAAAACACCACCTATAGTTCAAGATGATGTTCACAGTCAAGCCTCATGTTACACTTGTCGTTTATTCACTGTGAAACTAGAATGGTTGATCAGGTATGTAAACTGTCTATTTTCTCTTCTTTCCGGATCAACCCGGCCTGACGAGAACTGTTTTGATTCGTTTTTGACATAAGTGCACCTTTACAAAGGGTTTCGTAGTGTTAGTGTTGTTCTCACTTTGTTTTACATGTTTATTATGAGGCATGTAATTAAGATAACTGAAGTGAAGTTATTTAGTTTTGTTAGTTCTGTGACAGCCTTGAAGTTATATAGTTGTATAAGCCTGCTTAAGGGGACATTAGGTACATTATAGAATTGCGAGCTAGTCAACAAGCTTCTCAACTTCCTTTTGCTTATACGGATTGACAATCACCTATGAGGTAGTTGTTGTGAGGCGTAGAACTAACCTTAAGAGGCGGTATGAGACCTATCTCTCGCTCTATCGACGTAGGTGGTTGCTTTTCCACTTTTGAGTCGGACTGCTACAACCGTTGAGCTATACTACTTAGGGAGTCCAATAAAGGGCAAAGATTTAGAGTAGGACTGCTCTCCACTTTAGGGTCAGCCTTTTAGTACCCATAACGTCAACTCTTTGTGATTACTATTAAGACTGTAGTGACTTAACGTTAGTTTTTAAGTCTTCAAAAGTGTGTTTTACTTTGTCTAGAAGTTACCAAATACAAATGCAATGACAAACCAGAGCTTCGAAAGTTTTGTGATTTTTTTAATATAATTCCAAGTATAAGCTTGAAATGATTGAGTGCCATCTTTTTTTTTTGAACGGCAAATGTGCGACCCTGCTTCGGAGAATAAGTGTTATCTTACTCGGGCCCACAGATTCGTTTCCTGGCCGAGATCGCACCCCCAACCCCCTCAGAAGAAAACCCATGATAACCCATTGTTGATAAAACCCCTTATCTCAACCCTGAGCATTTTTGCTCAGAGTGAGAATTGAATCCATGACCTTCTAATATTTACATGTCATGAGCACCTAACCTTAATCTTAACCAGTTGGGCTAAGGATCATTGATTGAGTGCCATCTTTTGTAATACTTTTCACAATATTAGCATCTAAAAGTTGCTAAGAGTTGACATATATAACTTACCTACCACCACATCCTTTCTTTTTACACTCTATTACACTAACAATTTCGTTTAGGTATGTTGTAAAGTGGGGGTGCTTATCTTGCTAGATTTTACTATATTTGCATCTTCATTTTCATTGCAAATTTGTGAGAATTACAATTATCTTGCTTACGTTTTATTACTGTGATATTGTGATCCAACTTGGGCATATAATTCTTGGTCATCTGAACATGAAATCATTTTTTTCCTGGCCATATTGAATCTGCTTCCCTGTTAAACTTCGGACAATGTAAAGATTGTTGCGGTATGGTTTATCTGTCTCTTAACTCATTCACAATGTCTTTTGAGTGTTACTTTACTTGTATAGTGTGAAAGTATCAATACCGAAGGGTAAAAACGCAAAATATTAAGGGGCGTGTGGCAATCTTTAAAGGGTGGTAGGAGGAGATTATAAGTTTAAGGACTAAAAGTGTCATTAGTAGTAGAAGGATAACTAATAACCGTAGATGCTAGAAGGCTGGGCTGGTAAAGCTATGTTCATAAATGATGGGTAAAGGGTAGCATGGGATACGCTCGCAAAATGGTTTTCTAAGAAGAACGACGCTTGGTTGCAGATGCTAGAAGGAGAACTAATGACCGTAGCACAGGGGGGACTTATCTATTCCACAATACTATTGAAAGGTTAAAAACCTATGTCGAGGGTAGGGTTGTTCACGAGACGAGACGAGCCGAGCCGAGCCGAACCGAGTGGATCTTTACTCGTCCTTGTCTCGTTTCTAAACCGAATCTAATTGATTGGCTCATTTACAATTAAGCGAAAAATCAATCGAGCATTTGCTATTTTTTGAGCGAGTGTCGAGCGAGCACAAACGAGCGGTAAACAAGTTGTACAATCCAACTATCTAGTGTATCATCTGATTTATATTGTAATTAGAGACGGTAACAATCTTGAATCTTAAGTTTTGATGACTTAAAAAGCAACCATATTTTTTAACATAGTATTTTAATGAATGGCAATACGTTGTTGCTGACGATGAGGGTAAGGCTATAGCCAATGAGGCGGTGAGCATATAGCAGAGAAGGATAACAGTAAGAGCGGAAGATAATCGACTAAGAGTAAGAACGGTGTCAAAAATTGACTCTTAGCGGCGTGCATTTTCACCATGCCCTTTATCCCTCCTTCCCAACGCATCTTGTGAAGATAAAAGTAGCTCTAATGTCATGATCGGCTTACCTCATACATGAGATATTATACATTTTTTTAATTTATAGTGATATAGTTTAATATTAGAAGAATTAAATGTGTAATTATGTATATTATATGTATCCTTTGTATTCATCATTAGAAATACAACTCAAAATACAATTCATTAAATGTGTAATTATGTACTTTATATGTATCCCACATTTCATAACGTAACATTTTTATGAATGACAATATGTTGTGGCTAACGATGAGGATAAGGCTATAGCAAATGGGTGGTGAGCTATTGTAGAGAATGATAACAGTAAGAGCATGGTCAAAAATTGTTTTTTAGCGGCTTAGTATTTCACTTTTATTCTTAGTGTTGGAATTTTTATTTGGTGATTGATCTAGTATTTATAAATATAATTGTATATTTGTTTATAATAAATCCAATCTACTAGAGTGCTATGTATAAACTATATATATAAAAATAAATTCGAGCCGAGCCAAGCAGAGCTGTGGGGACCATTGCTTTTGCTTGTCTCGTTTACAAACCGATTCGAACCAATCGACTCATTTACAACCAAGCAGAAGTTCGAACAAGCATTTTTCGAGCAAATTTCAAACGAGCGTCGAGCACTTTGAACAGCTCTAGACAAGAGATAGGTGAGCTTGATGCATAATCCCGTGTAGGAGAAGCCAAAATGAAACAAATAATCATTCATGGCTTAAAATCAAAATATCGATGTTTTGTCATTGTTGATTATTTGAGAAGTTTAAAATGAGCCCACAAAATTAAGTTTAAAATCTTACGTGGAGTCTTAAAGCCCAAATGGAGAATTGCAAATAAAACATTCACAACTTTGGAGACTTGGGGGGTACGAAATTCCGTACAAGACCTAATTGATTCTTGGAGAAAAGAAGAAGCGACGGCAGAGGAGGCACTAAACAAAGATTCTATTTCTTTTGATTTTAGCTTTGGATGTTTGAGCACAATTAGAGAGCAAGATCGGTAGAGCAAGGATTGATTCAAGCGTTAAAGATCTTTCGGTTTCTTCTCGTTTTCAATTATTTCTCTTTGATTTCATCGATTATTTTTGTTAATGTTTCTAATGTTTGAATCGTTATTGTTGTTCTTAATGGTTACAAACGTTATGACTAGCTAACTTTTTAGTACTACCTAGGTTTGGTTGAAAACTATTTATGTATTGACTAAAGTTCGGTTTTGATTTCCGTTTATTAATCTTAGAACTTGATTATTTTTTTTCAATTGAATGTGAACATGTGTATTGTTTTATACTTGAAAGTTATTGTCATGCTCGTGTATGCTTGATCTTGATTGATTGTGTGATATCTAGATTAGGTTATGCACGTTAAAATTAATCACTTTGTGTTTTTAATTTTAAACTTTGATTAGAGATAATCTTAGTAGTTTTGACTATGATTTTTATAGTATTTGCAATGTGCTACCGTATCTAAAATCTAGGGGTGATAGATATTGCTTAAAACCTCCTACCCGTTGCTTGTTAGATTTAGATTTCGCGAGAGCGTGTTTTGCCTTTCATTCGTGGTGTTGTATTTTAGGGTATTTAATTGGATTTAATTAAGTTGTCCTTTGTCTTAGGGTTGGAAAATATAATCTTAAAGACATTGTGGTTGAAAACCTAGGGGCGATCTTCCATTAGACATTTTAATAAACATATCTTGTGCTTCACGCGTGTCTTTGGTTTTCTTAGGGAGTAGCAACATACCTAGTTAACTCTGGATTCGTATTTTTGGAGATAGTTATACGAGTCATTACCTTGATGTCATTACATGTTAGTTGGATTCCTACCTGGGTAGTTATTTCGCATATTTGATCGTCTTCAAGTTTTAAGTTTGAATTTTTTATTTGTTATTTTCTTTTGTCGTTTTTAAATTAATTAATTTTAGTTAAATTATTTATTTTATTTTTAAATAATTTCTTAAAATAATTAAATTTATTAGGTTAGAAGTCAATAGAGGTTTATTATCGAAAGCCGCCTATAGTGTCCACGGATTCGATATCCGGACTTACCTAAACTTTACTATATCACGACCGATACACTTGCCGTTTGTGTGAAGTTTAATTAGTAATTTTCAAATTTTAAAATTAATTTGTGAAAAAAAATTTCAAAATAAAATAATATACATATTTTCACACATCACTCATACATGAGATATTATACATTTTTTAATTTATAGTGATATAGTTTAATATTAGAAGAATTAAATGTGTTAATTATGTATTTTATATGTATCCTTTGTATTCATCATTAGAAATACAACTCAAAATACAATTCATTAAATGTGTAATTATGTACTTTATATGTATCCCGCATTTCATAACGTAACATTTTTATGAATGACAATATGTTGTGGCTAACGATGAGGCTAAGACTTTAGCAAATGGGTGGTGAGCTATTGTAGAGAATGATAACAGTAAGAGCATGGTCAAAAATTGTCTTTTAGCGGCTTAGTATTTCACTTTTATTCTTAGTGTTGGAATTTTTATTTGGTGATTGATCTAGTATTTATAAATATAATTGTATATTTGTTTATAATAAATCCAATCTACTAGAGTGCTATGTATAAACTATATATATAAAAATAAATTCGAGCATAGCCAAGCAGAGCTGTGGGGACCATTGCTTTTGCTTGTCTCGTTTACAAACCGATTCGAACCAATCGACTCATTTACGACCAAGCAGAAGTTCGAACAAGCATTTTTCGAGCAAATTCCAAACGAGCGTCGAGCACTTTGAACAGCTCTAGACAAGAGATAGGTGAGCTTGATGCATAATCCCGTGTAGGAGAAGCCAAAATGAAACGAATAATCATTCATGGCTTAAAATCAAAATATCGATGTTTTGTCATTGTTGTTCATGGTTGGTCAAACCAGCCTTCAATAACTGTAGTTCGAAAGTTTGCTTGTCGGGCAAGAAGCTCCGGCAAAACAGCTTGCAGGTGTCTCAATAAAGAAAGAAGATGAGGCATTGTTGCAGGGAAAGCCAAAGGAAAGTCTAGATTTTGTAAACCAAATCATAACAGTGATCGAGCCAAAAGAACGGGTGAAAATAGGTTCAAATCATAAGAAAAAGAAGAACAAGCAGGTAGTTGTAAAACAAAAGCTAAACGCTTTCCTTAAAAATGTTACAATTGCGGGAAAAGAGGCCACATGGCCAAGGATTGCCGATCATTCTCATTGGTAGCTTTCGTGATCTGTGTTATCTAAATATTGTTTCCTATTTTCATTAATAGTTTGACTTCATTTTGTAACTGTTTTCACTGGAAAATTATTAAAATTTCATTTGTCATAGAAAGTTCATTTTGTAACTTTCTCTTCCAATGTTCTTCTTCACCACACTCCTGTCCTTTCACCTCTTAAATCACTAATTGATATGATTGTATCCACCCTGATATGCCCATGTCAGCCACCTTAATATTGGTAATATGTCCATATCCACACTTGATATGCTCATATTTGCAGCCTCTCACCATCAAAAATCTTCACCACCTAACTGGCCACCTCTCCAACCATGGGTTTTTTCCACGGCGGTACCATCATCTTCCTTTCCACCTCCCTCTCGTTCCCATCTACCTAATCTTTGACCCACATCTAAACTAAGGGTTCCATATAATCCATCTTCCTACTATACTACTACCATATATACCTCCTTCAACCGAACCCACCACCTTTGTTGTTACCAACAAATATCCTCAATGGCGTATTGCCATGGCCAATGAATACTCGACTCTCATGAGAAAAAGCATGCACCAGGTCATTTGTCTCGTCTCTAATGCTAATGTAGTTGACTGCAATTGGGTCTTAAGCTTAAAAGAGATCAAATAGCGTTACAAGGCATGCTTAGTGACCAATGGCTTCAATCAACATTTGGGGGTTGACTTTTTATGAGACTTTTAGTCCAATAGTAAAATATACTATCATACGTGTATTCATCTTGTCCTGAGGAAAAGATGGCTTCTGTAACAATTAGGTGTGTAGAATGTGTTTTTGCATCGTAGCCTGATATACTTATGTGAAGCTTTTGGTTTTGTTGATCCACATAACCTGAACCATGTTTGCATGCTTTACAAGTCCCTTTATCGACCATTTATGACTATTGACTGAAACAGACACTCAGTTCAACGTTTGGATTGATGGGGCTTTGCATTCACTTGGATTCAGAGGATCAAAAGTGAGAGGGATTTGTTTTATGTTGATAACATTATTTTGACGGATAACAATCATGAGGTTATCCACAGTTTGAGTCAAACATTTGATCAACATATGGGGTACTCTTTTCTATTTATGGAGGTCATTTCTAAAGGCTTGAATATGGTTCTCTCTTAGAAGAAATATATTTTTGAGCTTCTTCATAGGACTGGCGTGGCTAAACCACTTACTTCTATCACTACCACAACAAACTTAGCTTGTTGTTTAATTCCCAAACTTGTTATTTCAACCAACCACAGGGATTATGTTTGTAATTAACTTAAAACATATAAAAAAAGGAAAACTGTAAAAGTTGATTGATTGTTTTTTTAAGAAGCTAGCTAATCTCAAAACTAATAAACTTAAACTCAAAGAGTTGTACCATTATGAGAAAATACAGTCACTTCCGATGTTCGGATTTCTGATAAAGTTGATGAATTTAATGTCGATTTCAATATTGATTTGGTTACATTGACACAAACTAGTCCAATTTCACCACTAACCTAAAGTATAATCCTACTTACACACCAAATGTATGTTACTTAACTAAACTAACTAGAATTGAGGCTAAGAGATTATCAGCCAAGCATGATGAAAGAACTTGAACACACGACATTTCATTAAAACTCTGAATTTTGATCCATAGAAATTCTTTTTATGGAACTTCCAGTTGTGCGCGGCTGTATTGTGAGTCCACTCCTATTTTTGACCAGCTGTGCTTGTTCTTAGAGCACGTAAGGCATAAAAATTAGCCTAATGTGACAAGTCATCTTGCTAAATTTCCATGCAACACACTTGCTTGCGTAATGGTCGGTCTAACTGTCTTTTTATGATAAGGTTTACTTGTTTTGTCCTAATTCTTACTCATCAAGAGAGCGGCGACAACCCACAGCGAGTGTTATTCCACAAGTGCAAGCATATTATTATAAGACTTTTCTTGATAACTATGGCTTTTTCAGATAAAAACAATAGGAGTAGTTAGCAAACCCAAGTGTTCAAGCAAGATTTGACTAGTAATGATCTTTGAACTTTTGGCGTGTCACGCTGAGGTCGAGTAATATTACCTTAAATGATTTTTTTATTATATTAGTTGTGAATGGAAAAAATCCCTCATAAATCGATGTAATTGTTTCCTATTATTAACCTTAGTTATCAGAACATCATATACATTGTATAATTAAAATGACGTAAGCATCTAGTAGATCAAATAACATGCACGAGCACTTCGTAATCTCCTATAGAATTCCTTTTGAATCAAAATAAAAGAATTAAGAATTCAATATGCAACATCATACCTTAGTGGATCTCCAAACTAATTAAAGAATTCCTTTGAATTGTTTTTGATCAAATGTTCATTGGCCGATTGGGTTTCTGTCATTTTCGATTAAAGTGCAAAGTGGGTTATGGATATCTATTATCTAATGTTTTGATCGAGGGTGTTTCACCGTTTGATCGAATAGTTTTTTTCCTTTAATTTAGGTATTAGCTTTAGTAACAAATACACGTGTTAAATAAATAAAATATTAAATACAAACCGTTTTTTTAAAACAATAATATAAAAATTTTAAACTTTTTTGTTTATAAAAAAATAAAAATTTTGTTTCAAAACAAACCGTTTTTAAAAAAAAATTATTATTATAATTTCCTATTTTAATTATAACTATTTTATTTTTTAAAAACACTAATTTTAGAATACTTTATATTTTTAAAAAGAGTAATTGTCATTTTCGTCCCCGAGTTTTTATATGTTTTGCCATTTCCATCCAAAAAGAATTTTTTTTTCTTCTGCCTCCTTGACTTTCTAAAAACTTGCTGTTATCATCCAATCACGTTACACAAGTTAATTTGGTTGTTAAATAGAAGAGTAATTATGTCTTTTTGTAATAAACATGTTAAATAAATTTAAATGTGTTCACCTCACCGTTTTCGATCACATTCTCTCCAGCGATCATCATCTTCTTCTGTCCAGCGACCATCGTTGGCTTCTGTCCGGCGACCATTGTCGGCTTCATTCCGGCTACCACTCCTAATCCCCTCGACCTCCAACCACCACTATCACCACCGCTTCGCACTGCCACCACCGCTCTATCGTCTCCACTCCTAATTAACCGATGGTCTGGACTCCGCCTTGCAGCTCCGGAGCAGCTCAATGCCTCAGAGCCAAACCAAAAAATCCAATCGAATCGGCATCCTTTGCAAGTAGCAGACCCTAAGGCGAAAACCGAATTGTTGTCGTAGGTGTAAGCAAAATTATGGTGGAGAACGAGAGGTTGAACATGGGGTTGATTTTGTAAGTTTGAATGGTCTTATTACTTCGAAGTAACCGGTGAGTATGGTGGTGAGGTGTGACTGGAGAGTTGTGCGTTTTGTGGCGGAGATGTGGGAAGAGAAGGATGGCATGGAAATGGAGGTTCAGAGATTGTAATTGTTGTAGAGATTGAACTGAGGAGACATTGGATTCGCGATGGGGGCGGTGTGAAGCTTTGGTGGTAGTGGTGGTTGGAGGCAACAGGGATCGGGAGTGGTCACAAGAGAGAACATGATCGATGGTTGCCTGAGAGAACATGATTGACCGGAGTGGGAAGTGGTGAGGTGAAGAAATGTTTCTATCCTTTTATATTGTTATTACAGTATTAAATTGATTTAACATGGATATTGTAAAGAGACATAATTACACCTCTATTTAACACATAAAATAACTTGACTAACGAGATTGGACGATAATGGCAAGATTTTAAAAAGTCAAGGAGCTAGAAAGGAAACAAATTATTTTTGGATGAAAATAACAAAACATATCAAAACTCAAGGACGAAAATGGCAATTTACTCTTTTAAAAAACTTTGATGTTTTGAAAAACTTTTTAATTTATAAAATTTTGTTTCTTTATAAATAAAATTAATAAAAAGAACTTTTTTAATTTATTATAAAGTATTTTAGTCTATAAACAAAATAAATAATATTTTTAGTAATTATAATAACTATTACATAGAAGAGAGAAGTGAAAATTTTTTTAATAAGGAGTAATGCGATGCTGCCACATATACTTTTCATTTACCTTTTTATTAAAATAAAGAGATTATCTCTACTACTATATAATACAAAACCAATGGTTAGATCGGTAATTTCCTATTTTTGTAAGACACCTATAACAACTACTTAAGCATATGATACAAGTGTTTTATGCAAGAATTTCTAAATTGTTCTCATTTAATAAAGTTATTCTAATTAATACATGAGTTAATGCATATGATGAAATTCACTATATTAAGTATTACTTTATTTATAATAATTTAAATTAACATTATATTTATATTTTTATTTATATTTTTATTATTTAAATTAAGTATTATATTAATATATTATTAACTAAATACTATTTACCAAATATTTTACATAGTTATAATAATAATAATAATAATAATAATAATAATAATAATAATAATAATAATAATAATAATAATAATTATAATAATAATAATAATAATATCAATATTTAAGGTTGGTCAGAAAAAAGACTCAATAGCACCCGTGCATCATGCGAGCCAATTCATTATACATAACATATAAAAAGCAATAATGAATATCTATATTATTTATAAAGCATTTTAGGATGTCAAAATAATAATTTTATCTTGACCATAACACCTAAACCGGTTAGTATAGTAATATTATGGTGGATTTTAGTTTAATTTTTTTAATCCATATGAATATATTGAATCAAATAATAATAACAATAATAGTAATAGTAATAGTATTTAAAGTAATTATAATAGTTATTTATAAAATAATAATAATTTTAGTAATAAGTAATAATATGTAATAACATAGAAGTCATCAAACTAAAAATATAAAAGCTCTCAAAACTGTTTCAAGATTCTAAATCTTATATCATTTTTCTCTTATAATCATAAAAATATGATGATTTATAAAATCTATATTTGTCGTTATGATTTGCTAAATTATATCAATGTTTCGACATAATTTTTTTTTTCAAAACATAGTTGTCAATATAATTTTTATCCATATCAACGGATTGAATACTAATGTACAAGTAATCGAAATCAAGTGTTATAAATTTTAACAACCCGCAGCAAAACGCAGGCTCACACTCTAGTTAAACTAAATTAGGTTTAGATTGAATAAATGCTATTGGATTAAATTATTTAAAATGTTATAAATGGGGTCTTAGGTGAAGTTTAATTGGCTAAAATAATCACAATATTATTGGGCTTGTTAATGGATTTTTAATAGTTTATAGTTTTTTATAGAAAAATAATCACAATAATCACAATATTAATAGTTTATAGTTTTTTAATAGTTTATATATAAATCCTGGGTCTCTAAGGAGATTGGGCGCTGGGTAGTAGCCCACCCAACCCCTCCTCATGGCCTCACCTGTCCAATTGTCTTCTTCTTCTCAAGTAATTTATGTATTGAGACCTGTTTGTTTGAGTAGAAAAAATACATCTCCCGCATTCTAAATCATCAAACGCGTTCTAAATGTTCAAGCATGTAATCGTGACAATGGAATGAATCATCTTTCCTTTTATCGGATCAATATCATTGTGAATGTTGAATTATATTTATTTTTAATTTATTAATTTTTTTTAAATTTGATTTTTTCTTGAAAAACTTTTATTCATAAACTTAATACAACTAATTTTGGATGTGTTTAATTTTTATTGACTTTCCGGAAAAAAAATTTTTTTTTATTAAAAGTAGAGTTATATTCAAAGTATCATGTTTTTTTTGTGTGTTTTATATCATTTGATGGTACTCGTTGGTTACGTGTAGAATGACATCAATACCGACTAAAAACATTACTATTGTTGAACTGATGTATCATGAATGTTGTCCACCTGATTATTGATATGGTCGACTTCAATCAATTAAGTTATAGACTAGCAATGAGTACAAATAACCAATCCATATAAAATGTAATAAAATCATCATTTGCTAGAAGGCTAAAAGTCAAATCGTATCTTAGCCGCTTTAAAGTAGTCATATCTTTATAGATTGTGTTATATATGGAAAGATATTTGGATTTGAAATATCAGTTCAGTGTAATTATTAATTTGATGCGAATAAATATAAACAAGATTTTATTGTTATAAAACCAACCAACCAACGGTCGGATAGACCTGAGGAATCACGTACGTTTATTATAAAAGCAAGCGAAGGTCTTCAGTTCTTTGATGCAAACCTAAATCTAAATCTTAATTCACATTTTATCTCTTCTAGGGTTTCCTCCACTGCAGTGTTTGTTTATATGCGAACTTCGATTCTAAGTTAATCTTGACGGACTTTGATATATCATGAAGCGGCGGATTTGAAGTTTGAAGGTTATTGTATCTGAATTTTTGAAAGTGATCAAGAGAATTGAAGTCGATCAGATCAAGAGGCGGTGTTAGTGGTCGGTTCGTCCGATTGACCCACACCACCGCACCGGCGGCTGATCATGCTCGATCCCCTTCTTTGTAAGGTTTTAATTTTAGGCACAATTGTACGTTTGACGATATGGTGATGATGATGTAAGTTTAATTTGCTTTCTGAATCAAATATCCATCTATACTCGCCAGATCAGCCAGCGTGTTTGTCTAGCCCTAATTCTAATTAGGGCCTGTTGTTTGATTTATCACGCATGCAGATTAATTGATAGATGTTGCACAGAAGACAGATCGAGATCTCTCATACAATGTATATATATGTACTACCGGCCTATTTGAAAGTGATCAAGAGAATTGAAGTCGATCAGATCAAGAGGCGATGTTTGTAAGTTTTTAATTTCAGGCACAATTGTACGTTTTAACAATACGATATGATGATGTAAGTTTAATTTGCTTTCTATTTTCGATCTGAATCAAATATCTATCTATACTCGTGATCAAATCAGCCTGTATGTTTGTCTAGCCCTAATTAGGGGGAAGAAGAAACATATATATCTATCTAATGGAAAAACAGGAACCTAGCTAGAGTAATTACATATATATATATATATGTTGCTTCTTTCGTAACTGTTTTGGCTTAATTTGGTGTAAAACTTATGACTATTGTTTAATTTATCACACAGAAGACAGAGACCTCCCATCAATATATATACTACCCAAGCTATTGCAGATCCTCATAGTGTCAATCAGGCCATCATGGGATGAGATATATACACAGGTCATCGAGTTAAGTTGTCACTTCCATCTACTTTTAATTTTAGTTTTTTACATCATGTTTTCACCATATTAATATCAGTCTTGTGATTTTTGACAGATCAAGAGAGCTAGCTTTCCAAATCATCTTTTTTGCTCAGGAAGGTGAACGGTGAACCTCTTCCTTGTTCCATAAAATTATCACAAGTTTCCAAATCATACAGGAAGGTGATTATAAGCATTCATGTTGTTTTACAACATGTTTAATATTAAAAGCTTTTTGTGGCTACAGGAAGGTGATCGAACCTCGTCCTTGTTCCATAGTACTTGGCAGACTCATGAGATTTGGTGCCTGCTAGCATAATATTGTATGTATGTAAATGCAGGAGATGATGAGAATCGGTACTTTTTTAACTCCTATATACCGGATAGATCCCTGTTGAAGTGGCGCCTATGGCTATTGATACTTTCATGTCTTATGGTATTCGTGAATGCTACCTTTCACTTTGTTGTATTTTTATGTATTTTATTCGTGTCAGTAAGTCCAAATCTGTTTGTATATAGCAAAGAAGCTATGACTTCTTACAAGCTGCATGTTATCATGAAAAAATATTTCGAGGTCTTCTTTTCAGGTCTTGCCACTTACAGAGAAGCTAAGCTGCCTGGACAAGTATGGAAATCAGAACATTGTGAGTGGACATATTATGATTACTTATATGCGTATTTGTGGTATGGTTTTCTTATGTCTTACAATATTAAGATATTAGTTTTATCTAATATTATTAGTAATTTAGGTATGCGGATATTTCCTGTTAATTTGTTTTTCTAGCTCTAATTAGGGGGAAACATATGTAATGGAAAAACAGGAACCTGTTGGGTTAATTAAATATGTTGCTTCTTACGTAGAAAACTGTTTTGCTTCTAGTGTAAAACTTGTTGACTATTTTTTATCATACAGAAGACAGGGATCTCCCATTCTATATGCTACCTATTGCAGATCCTCATAGTGTCAATCAGGCCTTAATGAGATATATACCCAGAGTTAAGTTGTGAATTCCATCTACTATATATATGCATGTTATACTACAGATCTGTTTATATTTCACTTTTTATAATTTTGACATTGTATATTTTTCTTTCATATAGTGGATGGGCATGGATTCGTGGCAGATGAACAATACTAGTCATATTAGCCTGTAGGAGCATTCCCTGTTCCAATCTTCAGATTCACAAACTTGGAAGGGGAGTAACAAAAATATAAACACATGTTGAGGTCTTACTTTCATTCAAACCTTGCATATTCTTCTTATATGGTAAGTCTTTAGCAAATCAGTTGGTTCTACTTATTGTTTATAGTTAAGAAATCTGGTATGGATGTACCTTCAAACTTGGAAGCTAGAAGACGAATATCCTTCTTCTCCAATTCTTTGTTAATGGATCCGGCTTCAGCGCCTAGAGTTCATAATGTGCTTTCCTTCTTGTAAGTCTTTTTGATATATTGAGTTGTGTACAACTCTTATAATAGGACGTAATCGTCTTTTTTATGCAACTTGTGTTCTAGATGTTTTCGTATGAGTCTAACATGATCAGTGGAAGTCACATTTTGTTGCAACGCAAGTAAATCCCATATTGCCACTTTTCTACACAGAGAAGGTAAGCTGCCTTGAGCAGTATGGAAATCAAACATTATGAGTGGACATATTATGATGATCTATATGCTTATTTCTGCTTTGGTTTTCTTGTGTCTTATAATATTAAAATATATGTTTTATCTGATAATATTATTAGTAGGAATCATTTTAGGAATGTAGATGGTTTCCTATAAGGTTGGCCAATGCATGCTGGTGCTAATTTTTTTGATTGCAGGCACAATAGTGCTGACGATGTTAACAATGATGTAAGTTTTGCGTTCTTTTTTCTGAATCAGCCAAAATGTTTGTCTTAGCAAGGGGAACTTGTGTAATGGAAAAACAGGACCATAGAGTTACATATGTAACAGAAAAACAGGAACCTAAATTTACATATGTCGCTTCTTATACAATTGTTTTGATGTTAGTGTAAAACTTATTGACTATTGTTTTATCACGCAGACTGTTGCACAAAAGACAGAGATCGATCTCCCATACCATATACTACCTATTGATCCTGATATCGTCAATCAGGCCATCATGAGATATATACCCAGAGTTAAGTTGTCACTTCCATCTACTATTAATTATAGTTCTTTACATATTTTCACCATATTAGTATCCGTCCCGTGATTATTGACGGATCAAAAGAGCTTTGCTAGCACATGCATATAAACCCAAATGCTCTGTTTCTACTGAGGCTGTGTTTATTGTTCTTACTGCAGATCACGTTTTGCTCAATTATTGAACAAAATTATCACAAGTTTGAGAGAGGATGAAGATGCACTAACAACTTTCTTCAGGTTTGTTGTAAAGTAGGGTACATGCTTATATTTTATTACTGTGATATTGTGATCTAGCTTGGGCATATAATTACTGGTCATCTGAACATGGAGTCATTTTTTCCTGGTCATTTTGAATCTGCTCCCCTGTTAAACTGTGGACAATGTAAAGATTGCTGCAGTATGGCTTTCTCTCTGTTAACTCATTCACAATGTCTTTCTAGTGTTACTTTATTTGTATAGGTGTTATTGTTCTCTAATTTTTGCCCATTTCCTTATTTAATTTGTGTCTCTGATAGGTGCCAAAGCATGTTGTTCTGGCCATAGCTGTCCTGTTTCAAGCCTTTAGGTTTGTGATTGATTTATCTTGGTTTTGGTATGTTGAAGGCTCTTATCTTTTTCTAGTTGGGCTTAGTGTTGCAATGAGCTTATATTTTGGTTAATGTTTATGATTAATTAGAAGTTAATTCATTTCTTGAAGATAGGGACAGAACATCCTTTCTTTTCACTGTCAATAATTTTTTACAGGAAAAGTTAAAAGAGAAAAAGCCTATTATCGCAGAAGTACTCGCTAATACTCTCCAAGGAATTCACGAGGCTGGAGAAATAGCAAAGGTATACCAACTTATTACTTCCACCACATCCTTTCTTTTCACACTGTTACACTAACAATTTTCTTCAGGTTTGTTGTAATGTGGGGGTGCTTATCTTGCTAGATTTTAGTGTATTTGCATCTTAATTTTCATTGCAAACTTGTGAGAATTACAACTTGTTTGCTAAGAATGTTTCAAAGGGTACATGCTTATGTTTTATTATTGTGATATTGTGATCTAACTTGGGCATATAACTCATGGTCATCTGAACAAGGAATCATATTTTTCCTGGCCATTTTGAATCTGCTCCCCTGTTAAACTGTGGACAATGTAAAGATTGCTGCAGTATGGCTTTCTGTCTGTATACTCATTCACAATGTCTTTCTAGTGTTACTTTATTTGTATAGGTGTTATTGTTCTCTAATTGTTGCCCATTTCCTTATTTAATTTGCGTCTCTGATAGGTGCCAAAGCTGTTCTGGCCATAGCTGTCGAGTAATTTCAAGCCTTTAGGTTTGTGATTGATTTATTTTGGTTTTGGTATGTTGAAACTTCTTATCTTATTCTAGTTGGTCTTAGTGTTGCATTGAGCTTATATTTTGGTTAATGTTTATGATCAATTAGAAGTTAATTCCCATTCTTGAAGATAGGGACAGAACAGGACGCTGCGGCTGAGGCTTCAGGCTCTGGTCCTTGTGAAGTATCTGCCGTTGAGAGTATGTATTCAAGACAAGTATTACTATATTTTTCACTTGCCTAGTTTCTAAATGTTCAAAGTCCCAGTCTACGAAAGTTTTGTGATTTTGCTATATAATTCCAAACGATACACGTAGAATATTAAACTTGATTTAGTGTTTGAGTGGCATGTAAAGATTGCTGCAGTATGGCTTTCTGTCTGTTAACTTATTCACAACGTCTTTCTAGTGTTACTTTATTTGTATAGGTGTTATTGTTCTCTAATTGTTGCCCATTTCCTTTTTCAAATTGTGTCTCTGATAGGATGCTATGGAAAAAACAATCAAAAGCAAAGTTGCCAAAGCTGTTGTTCTGACCTTAAGCTGTCATGTTTCAAGCCTTTAGGTTTGTGATTGAATTATTTTGGTTTTGGTATGTTGAAGGTTCTTATTTTACTCTAGTTGGGCGTAGTGTTGCATTTAGCTTATATTTTGTTTAATGTTTATGATTATTTAGAAGTTAATTCATTTCTTGAAGATAGGGACAGAACAGGAAGCTGCAGCTGAGGCTTCGGGCTCTGGTCCTTGTGAAGAATCTGCTGCTGGGAGTATGTAATGGATGGTTAGTGCTTCTTATCTTTGTTTTATGAAAATTAGCAACCATTTTTTTATTTATTTTTGTATTACTTGTAGGTGTACATTCTACCATTTTTTGCATCTCTTTACATCACTTACTCCATCGAATAATACTTCTATATGATGGCCATAATTTTTTAGTGGAGTGGGGTTAAGGAGGGTGCTTTTGTTAGGCAAGCATGCTGGCCCTGTTATTTTCTGTGACATTTGAGTAAGTTGCCTTTCACTGTCAATAATTTTTTATAGGAAAAGTTAAAAGAGAGAAAGCCTATTATCGCAGAAGTACTCGCTAATACTCTTCAAGGAATTCACAAGGCTGGAGAAATAGCAAAGGTGTACCAACTTATTACTTTTGGCTAATCGCCTATAGTACTAATTTTTGCTGTGATGAATATCAGTTTTCTCTCTCTTTCTAGTGAGTTGGTATGAGGCCTTTGGAGATGTCACTAGCGAGACTTGATGATGTCAGGTGAAAAAGGCTCCCAGAAACGATTGGTGTTACTGGAGGTAATTAGCCAACCATGCATGCTCAGGTTTCAAAATGCTTAGTTTTATCCTTTATCTAGAGTCACTCATCTACATTTTAGAGTTGCCCTTTTTATTTCTAGCTGTCCAATTGTGAACCGCAACAACTGTATAATCTGCCAATTATCATGTCTCAATTAATGTGCTATTCGTACTATGTAGTATTATTCCCAAAGTAACATGTTCATGAAGTTATTTCTTCTTAATGTGTTGGGAGTAATGGGAATAAGAGATACGGTGTGTATCTGCAGCTTGGTTTCGCTAGAACGTCAGCAAGAAACATGCTTAGTGGGAAGAAACCTATCCAGGCTACTGTGAGTTTCACCAGCTTCCTGTCTTACGTTTTTTTGTTGAATCTTTGAAATAAGTTATCCTGCTTCTTCGTATTGATATTAAATTTTCTCTTACCACTATGCAAGCCTGCTGTTAAGAAGGTCAGTCCTGTGAAGACGGCTGTTGGAAAGAAAATAGATATACCACGTCAAACCAAAAAGTTGAACTTGTTGACGTTGAGGTAACGCCCTTTTGTCAAACACACACACACATACACGCGTATAAATAATCTTATGAGCTTAAGAACTTTTGGACCAACATTATGCCTTTTTTAAACAAATACCCTATCTTGTGTGTTGCTTGCATCCAGATAAGATGACCCTTGAAGAGGTTGAAAGAAGAATTGGATCTCTCCTTCAATTAGATACCATCATCCAGTTGAAGAGTGCCAGAGCGACTTGAAGGTTTCTTATTTTCAAATTTGATATAAGAATGTGACATGTGTTACCTTATTTTAATAACTAATGGTAAAGTTGATTTATATTTATATTTCATATGTACTAATGATTGTACCATTCAGTAATATGTTTTTATAATTATTATCTCTTTCCTGCATCAATGACCACATTCAAAGAACATGATGAAGTGCTCCAAGACCTTGACCAGTTGGTTGAGATTTCAATTCATCTCCTGTGTTGTTCCTGGCTGGACTCGAAAAATATGCAGATCAGCAACAGGTCATTGAAGTTGTCATCCATATGGCTTCTATTGCATCAAAGTTTCCAAATAAAGTTATTGTGCTTTGCATAGGAGGTAATTAAAGATTAAATAGGTTGCACATAGTAACTATTTGCAATCTTAAACTATAAATTTGCCATTTGCATTAAAACAGACGCTCTTATCTTTTGAGTTTGTTTTACATCTGTAGTTTGTAAATTTTGGCATGATGACAAGCAAGTGTAGTCGCTTTCTCAGAGATGGTGGGCTGTGGTTTTGTTTTTGAAAGAGTAAGTGTAGTCAAGCATCTTTACTGGTGATCATTGGCCTCAATAATCTTCTAATGAGCCTGGACGCTTTGTGGGCAAATATCAGAGGGTTCTTTTCAGATGTTTCTGCATTCTCGGTGTTCAAAGTTCTTGTGTTTTATGTGGCAGGGTGCAGCTGCTGCTATTCACCATGATAAGATGGTCAGTCTTCTAGATTTTTCTCATTTCTATGTTTTCTGTTGTATAGTTTCTTTTTCTTTTTTATATGTTTATTGTCAGAGAGTATGTTAATTGTCTTATTTTTTAGTTTTTAATTTTATAATGTTAGAACTTCTTATGCATGCATGCTGACTAGATGTGTGGGCTGCACTTTACCTTCAACACGTACTAAAGGACTGGCATTGTTTGCTTACAAATTGTAATATTTAATTTTATTTACCTAACCTTTTAAAGTCTTATTTTTTTCTTACCTAATGTTAGTAAGGCAGCACCTTGTGGAACTGTATGGAGCATATTGGTAATGGAAATTTGCTTGTGAATTTTTTACTTTCTTGTTATTTGAGTAATTGTACATTACCTTGTTGCATGAATTTTCTTTTTTTAGTTCTTGAACTTTCTAATATGGTCACACAAATAGCTGTGTGCATTTGCTGCCTAAATGCTTTGGTTGGAGGTTATTTTTGAATAATCGATTTCTTTTGTAGCTTATGTACAATTTTTTTTTATTGCATATAGAAACTATAACTTTCTTTTACCTTTAATATGCATGAGATGAGCTAACCTGGAAACTGTCACGGCCCGCAAGGAGATATAAAGGTCTGGTATGGCTTGCATCTACGTTGTAATATTTAATTTTTATCTACCTGACCTTTTATAATCTTCTCCTTCTTATTTACCTAATTGATGGACCCACCAGACACGAATTCACAAATCTACTAGCCGTTAGATGGTAACCTGAACCGGATAGGTCACCCGTTTGGTTTAATTCGATACAACTGGAAGCTGCTCCAACCTAACTCTCAAGCGTGTGCAGGCATCTCAACACCCCTTGCCACCCCATGATCTCATTATTTTATTTTAAGTAAACTTCATGGTTGATCCTTGTGGTTTCATTGAGATCTTGGATTTGATCCTTGGTCTTTTAAAACTTGCAAATATAGTCCTTAAATTAATTTATCTCTCTTCTTTAGTCCATAGGTCACCTTCTGTTCATGGTCTTTAAAGCTTGCAAATATAGTCATCCTCAAATTTTAATTTATCTATCTTTTATAGTCCATAGGTTAAATTATTTACGCCAAGGGTATTTATGTCATTTAAGTAGGTTTATTTCCCTCGCTCTTTTTATAATCTAGATCCTCCTTTCTAAGGTCCATATCGTGTCCTTCATTAATCTATAATCTAACATAGTCTAAGGTTTATTTCCCTCCCTTCTTGCCATCACCATGTAATTTTTTTGATGCATCTTTGACCTTTTGTTTGATTTTCTACTCGTACGCACATCTCTATTATACTTATTTTTCTTTTGTCAGAATTCTTTCTGGCCAACAATGGTTCTTCTCGCATTCTCCTCAACAAACGATAAAACCTTTCACAATTCCTATAAGTTTGGTTTCGTTTTTCTCCAACAAGAACTCTACCTGGCCTTTAAGAACAATTTGATATCGTTCAGGTGATCTATAAGTTCCCTTTTCTTGTCGTTCTTTTTGTCTGCTTCGAAGAGGCTTTTCCTTATGAATGAGTCTATCAGACTTACTAAAATATCAGTTTGTTAATATGTTTTACTTGCTCGTTTTGCCATCTTTACTTTTTGGTGTTTCCAGATGTAATCCGTTACCGTTTCTAGGTTCATATCTCATACGCGTGTAAACTGCTTTTCTAGGAGCTAATGTCAATGGCTATACGCCAAGAATGCTTGCAAGTGCGCCCAGTCAATCAATCTGCCTGTATTGTTTTTAATACATCTTGTATCATTTTTTGCTCTTTGATATTGTCCCGAGATGAAAAAAGGACGGGGATACTTGTAAGAGAATATGCTGGTCGTCCTTACAGAGCTAATACAATGGCAAGCTCATCTTTTTCGGACATTGAAATATTCAATACCAGTAGATTATTAGATGTTATTTTTTTAATTAGCAAAGCATTCGTTTTCCAAAAAAATACACAAACACACAAATCGTTAAAATCTAGGAATATGAGTCGGAGATGAAGGTGTGATCATTGGAAAAACAAAACCTATAGCTCAAGATGATGTTCAGGGTCAAGCCTCACGTTACACTTGCCGTTACTTCACTGTGAAACTAGAATGGTTGATCACGTATGTAAACCGTCTTCTTTCAGGGTCAACCCGGCCTGACCGGGAGTGTTTTGATCCGTTTCTTGACATAAGTGCACCTTTACAATAGGGTTTTGTAGTGTTAGTGTTGTTCTCCCTTTCTTTTACAATAGGCATGTATAGTTCATATTAAGATAACTGAAGTGAAGTTATTTAGTTTTGTTAGTTCTGTGACAGCCTTGAA
Organism: Flaveria robusta; assembly: GCA_025506415.1. Classification (NCBI taxonomy): domain Eukaryota; kingdom Viridiplantae; phylum Streptophyta; class Magnoliopsida; order Asterales; family Asteraceae; genus Flaveria; species Flaveria robusta. The sequence goes on from JACCIZ010000144.1 coordinate 75,830, forward strand.
GTTATATAGTTGTATAAGCCTGCTAAGGGGACATAAGGTACTTTATACCCATAAAGTCAACTCTTTGTGATTACTGTTAAGACTGTAGTGACTTAACGTTAGTTTTTAAGTCTTCAAAAGTGTGTTTTACTTTGTCTAGAAGTTACCAAACACAAATGCAATGACAAACCCGAGCTTCGAAAGTTTTGTGATTTTTTTATATAATTCCAAATATAAGCTTGAAATGATTGAGTGCCATCTTTTGTATTACTTTTCACAATATTAACATCTAAAAAGTTGCCAGGAGTTGACATATATAACTTTCCTACCACCACATCCTTTCTTTTTACACTCTATTACAGTAAAAATTTCGTTCAGGTTTGTTGTAAAGTGGGGGTGCTTATCTTGCTAGATTTTACTATATTTGCATCTTCATTTTCATTGCAAGTTTGTGAGAATTACAAGTTATTTGCGAAAGTAAGGGTGAGGTCCGTAAGAGTACCACAAATAAGAGATAAGGTTAGTTGTAGGCACAATCAAGGGGGAACCATGGGTATGACACTATGACTTACACACGAGAAGATATATTTATTTATCTGACATGCATGATGTTATATTCTGGTTACATTAGTGCACCTTTACAAGTGGGTTTTGTAGTGTTAGTGTTATCTTCCCTTTGTTCTACATGTTTATTATTAGACATGCGTAGTCCACAGTAAGTTAGCTGAAGTGAAGTTATTTAATTTTATAAGCCTGCTAGGAGACATTAGGTATTTATACCCATAATTCAACTCTTTGTGATTACTGTTTAAGATTGTAGTGACTTAACTCTAATTTCTAAACCTTCAAAAGTGTGTTTTACTTTGTCTTGAAGTTAGCTGAAGTGGATTTATTTAGTTCTATTAGTTTTATGGTAACCTTGAAGTTATTTAGTTCTATAAGCCTGCTAGGACACATTAGGTACTTTATAACCACAATCTCAACTCTTTGTGGTTACTGTTAAAACTGTAGTGACTTAAGTCTAGTTTCTAAATCTTCAAAAGTATGTTTTACTTTTGTCTTGAAGTTAGCTGAAGTGAAGTTATTTAATAGAGTATGCATCGGTTAATCTGTTTCAATATAAAATATCAAATAAAGTTAGTTTTTAATAGAGTAAAGTAATACATAATATTATTATTTATATAATATTCTTTAGTAGAAAACATAAAACAGTACAAGTATGGTTTTAAGGAGAATACTTTTATTTATATTATATTAGGATTCTATTTAAAAAAAAAAAAATCTTTCTACTCTAATAAAAGAGTAACTTGGGTTGACACGTGTCAACATCACATTTTATCTCACCAAAATTTTCCCGCTTTTCTCTCCTATTAAATAATTATCTTAATTACCAATAATATTATTTAACTTTTTTTAGAATAAAAATAGTTTCTAAAAAATTAAGAAAAATAATTTTTATTAATGTTATTTCTAAAAAACAAATCTTTATAGAATAAGAAATTTTTATAAAACATCAAACTTTTTTAAAATTAGTTTTTTTAAAAATTAATTTTTTATAAACCAAAAATAATTAAAATTGAATATTATAATAAGAAAATTTTTAAAATGATATTTTTTTAATACAATTTATTTTGAAACAAAATTTTTATTTTTTTTGGAAAAAATTTTTAAAACAAAAGTTTAAAAAGTTGATGTAATTTTTTTTATTACTTATAGTTATTACCCATACATAATTTCAATTATAATTTATCTTAGAATATCATTTTATATCTAATAAAGTTTTATTATATTTAATATTTTATTTGTTAAGCCCGTGTAATACACGGGTTTACTAAAGCTAGTTGTTATATATAAATGTAAATCCTAAATTCGTAGGTAATCGCTTAAATCAAATATATGGTATCTTAACTGACTCGAATTTTTTTTGTAGATTTATATTAGGAAAAGATTTGGATGTGAAATATGAGTCAGTGACATCAAAGTAAAAGTAATTATTATTAATATTGATTTGATAGGAATAAATATAAAGAAAAGATTATAAAGCAACGGTCGGATGAGGAGCTGAGGCTCCGAGATAGAGTTATTATTATTATTATTGTTATTATATTATTATTAGTATATATAAAACCAAGCGATAGAGCGTCTTCCTTCAATTCTTATATATATATATATCAATATCAATTCCATCACAACATCTCTAAACTCTCTAATTTCTTCACATTTCTTCTACTTCTAGGGTTTAGTAATCGAAGGTGTTTGTTTATATCATATCCAACTTCAGTTAATCTTGACGGACTTTGATATATCATGAAGCGGATTTGAAGTTTGATGGTTGTTGTATCTGAATTTACTGCTGATTTGAAAGCGATCAAGAGAATTGAAGTCGATAAGATCAAGAGGCGATGTTAGTGGTCGGTTCGTCCGATTGACCCACACCACCGCACCGGCGGATCATGCTCGATCCCCTTCTATGTAAGGTTTTAATTTTAGGCACAATTGTACGTTTGACGATATGGTGATGATGATGTAAGTTTAATTTGCTTTCTGAATCAAATATCCATCTATACTCGCCAGATCAGCCAGCTTGTTTGTCTAGCCCTAATTCTAATTAGGGCCTGTTGTTTGATTTATCACGCATGCAGATTAATTGATAGATGTTGCACAGAAGACAGATCGAGATCTCTCATACAATGTATGTATATGTACTACCGGCCTATTTGAAAGTGATCAAGAGAATTGAAATCGATCAGATCAAGAGGCGGTGTTAGTGGTCGGTTCGTCCGATTGACCCACACCACCGCACCGGCGGCGGATCATGCGGTGTTTGTTTATATCATATCCATCACAACATCTCTAAACTCTCTAATTTCTTCACATTTTTTCTACTTCTAGGGTTTAGTAATCGAAGGTACGTGTTTGTTTATATCATATCCAACTTCAATTCTAAGTTAATCTTGAATTTACTGCTGATTTGAAAGTGATCAAGAGAATTGAAGTCGATCAGATCAAGAGGCGGCGGTGTTAGTGGTCGGTTCGTACGATTGACCCACACCACCGCACCGGCGGCGGATCATCTATATATATCTAATGGAACATGCTCATGATGATGTAAGTTTAATTTGCTTTCTATTTTCGATCTGAATCAAATATCTATCTATACTCGTGATCAAATCAGCCTGTATGTTTGTCTAGCCCTAATTAGGGGGAAGAAGAAACATATATATCTAATGGAACATGCTTATGTTTTATTACTGTGATATTGTACATATATAAATTTCCTACCACCACATCCTTTCTTTTAACACTGTTACACTAACAACTTTCTTCAGGTTTGTTGTAAAGTGGGAGTGCTTATCTTGCTAGATTTTAGTATATTCGCATCTTCATTTTCTGGCTAGATTTTAGTATATGGTAATCTTATGGTATTTGTGAATGCTACCCTCTATTTTGTTGTAAGTAATTCATATAGTGTCTCTGTTTCAGTGTTTCACAGGTAGCTGCCTCTAGCAAAGTAAGGAAATCACAACATTCACGAGGAGATTTAGTGACGATCTAAATAGATATTTCTGGTATGAGTTTTCTGTCTGTTAGAATATATATATTTATTATAATATTATTGCTAAGAAGACTTGAGCATTTTAGGTCAGTAGGTTGTTTTTGGTTATGTTGGACAATGCATGCTGATGTTGATTTTTAACCCGAGAAACCACATGAGTTTAAAAAAACAGGGTATGCTGAAATCAATGCTTAGTCTACTTTATTTATATGTTCCCATGATTCTGAAATCAAGAATTCGATTATTTTCATGAATCAAGGAGGGCAAACCAATTCGCATACATAATGGGCAGACAAAGCCAATTTTGTGGAGATACGATACTATTGACCTGTTTTAAAAGCTGACAGAATGTGGAGTTTCTTTATATTGTGTTTACGGTAACATTTATCATATTTGATAGTTGATAGTACCTCAAGTTTCACATCTACTTTTATCACTAAGTTGCGTTTTGAAGGTTGTATTGGTTGCAACTTGGGTAGTAAACTCACCAGTGTTTATACATCTTAGGATCCTGCTGGATTTGCTCGAACCATTAAAAGTTGGTTTTGGAACATCGAAGGTCCCATTCGATGTTCATTTTGGTGGATGTTGTCTACTTGTCAACAAACATGCTAGCTTCTGTGTTGTTTCTATATGATTGTGATGCTCATGATGCCCATGACTTAACTTTAGTTTCTAAATGTTCAAAAGTGTGTTTTACTTTGTCCTGAAGTTACCAATGCAATGACAAGCCTGGGCTTCAAACTTTTGTGATTTTTGCTTTATAAATGATGCATGTAGAATATTAAACTTGATTTAGTGATTGAGTGCCATCTTTTGTATTACTTTACACAATATTAGCATCAAAAAGTTGCCAGGAGTTAACATATATAACTTTCGTACCGCTACATCCTTTCTTTTCACACTGTTACACTAACAATTTTCTTCAGGTTTTGTCGTAAAGTAGGGTACATGCTTATGTTTTATTCCTGTGATATTGTGATCTAGCTTGGGCTACATCCTTTCTTTTCACACTGTTACACTAACAATTTTCTTCAGGTTTTGTCGTAAAGTAGGGTACATGCTTATGTTTTATTACTGTGATATTGTGATCTAGCTTGGGCATATAATTACTGGTCATCTGAACATGGAGTCATTTTTTCCTGGTCATTTTGAATCTGCTCCCCTGTTAAACTGTGGACAATGTAAAGATTGCTGCAGTATGGCTTTCTGTCTGTTAACTCATTCACAAATGTCTTTCTAGTGTTACTTTATTTGTATAGGTGTTATTGTTCTCTAATTGTTGCCCATTTCCTTATTTAATTTGTGTCTCTGATAGGTGCCAAAGCATGTTGTTCTGGCCATAGCTGTCCTGTTTCAAGCCTTTAGGTTTGTGATTGATTTATTTTGGTTTTGGTATGTTGAAGGCTCTTATCTTATTCTAGTTGGGCTTAGTGTTGCAATGAGCTTATATTTTGGTTAATGTTTATGATTAATTAGAAGTTAATTCATTTCTTGAAGATAGGGACAGAACATCTTTTCTTTTCACTGTCAATTTTTTACAGGAAAAGTTAAAAGAGAAAAAGCCTATTATCGCAGAAGTACTCGCTAATACTCTCCAAGGAATTCACGAGGCTGGAGAAATAGCAAAGGTAAACCAACTTATTACTTCCACCACATCCTTTCTTTTCACACTGTTACACTAACAATTTTCTTGAGGTTTGTTGTAATGTGGGGGTGCTTATCTTGCTAGATTTTAGTGTATTTGCATCTTAATTTTCATTGCAAACTTGTGAGAATTACAACTTGTTTGCTAAGAATGTTTCAAAGGTTACAGCTGTTGGAAAGAAAATAGATATACCAAGTCAAACCAAAAAGTTGAACTTGTTGACGTTGAGGTAACGCCCTTTTGTCAAACACACACACACATACACGCGTATAAATAATCTTATGAGCTTAAGAACTTTTGGACCAACATTATGCCTTTTTTAAACAAATACCCTATCTTGTGTGTTGCTTGCATCCAGATAAGATGACCCTTGAAGAGGTTGAAAGAAGAATTGGATCTCTCCTTCAAGTAGATACCATCATCCAGTTGAAGAGTGCGAGAGCGACTTGAAGGTTTCTTATTTTCAAATTTGATATAAGAATGTGACATGTGTTATCTTATTGATTCCATTGTCTATTAGACAATGGACTTTATTTTAATAACTAATGATAAAGTTGATTTATATTTATATTTCATATTTACTAATGATTGTACCATTCAGTAATATGTTTTTATAATTATTATGTCTTTCCTGCATCAATGACCACATTCAAAGAACATGATGAAGTGCTCCAAGACATTGACCAGTTGGTTGAGATTTCAATTCATCTCCTGTGTTGTTCCTGGCTGGACTCGAAAAATATGCAGATCAGCAACAGGTCATTGAAGTTGTCATCCATATGGCTTCTATTGCATCAAAGTTTCCAAATAAAGTTATTGTGCTTTGCATGGGAGGTAATTAAAGATTAAATAGGTTGCATATAGTAACTATTTGCAATCTTAAACTATAAATTTGTCATTTGCATTAAAACAGACGCTCTTATCTTTTGAGTTTGTTTTACATCTGTAGTTTGTAAATTTTGGCATGATGACAGGCAAGTGTAGTCGCTTTCTCAGAGATGGTAGGCTGTGGTTTTCTTTTTGAAAGAGTAAGTGTAGTCAAGCATCTTTACTGGTGATCATTGGCCTCAATAATCTTCTAATGAGCCTGGACGCTTTGTGGGCCTGATATCAATATCAGAGGGTTCTTTTCAGATGTTTCTGCATTCTCGGTGTTCAAAGTTCTTGTGTTTTATCTGGCAGGGTGCAGCTGTTGCTATTCACCATGATAAGATGGTCAGTCTTCTAGATTTATCTCATTTCTATGTTTTCTGTTGTATAGTTTCTTTTTCTTTTTATATGTTTATTGTCAGAGAGTATGCTAATTGTCTTATTTTTTAGTTTTTAATTTTATAATGTTAGAACTTCTTATGCATGCATGCTGACTAGATGTGTGGGCTGCACTTTACCTTCAACACGTACTAAAGGACTGGCATTGTTTGCTTACAAATTGTAATATTTAATTTTATTTACCTAACCTTTTAAAGTCTCATTTTTTCTTACCTAATGTTAGTAAGGCAGCACCTTGTGGGAACTGTATGGAGCATATTGGTAATGGAAATTTGCTTGTGAGTTTTTTTACTATTTTGTTATTTGAGTACTTGTACATTACCTTGTTGCATGAATTTTCTTTTTTTAGTTCTTGAACTTTCTAATATGGTCACACAAATAGCTGTGTGCATTTGCTGCCTAAATGCTTTGGCTGGAGGTTATTTTTGAATAATCGATTTCTTTTGTAGTTTATGTATAATTTTTTTTTTATTGCATATAGAAACTATAACTTTCTTTTACCTTTAATAGGCACGAGATGAGCTAACCTGGAAACTGTCACGGCCCGCAAGGAGATATAAAGGTCTGGTATGGCTTGCATCTACGTTGTAATATTTAATTTTTATCTACCTGACCTTTTATAATCTTCTCCTTCTTATTTACCTAATTGATGGACCCACCAGACACGAATTCACAAATCTACTAGCCGTTAGATGGTAACCTGAACCGGATAGGTCACCCGTTTGGTTTAATTCGATACAACTGGAAGCTGCTCCAACCTAACTCTCAAGCGTGTGCAGGCATCTCAACACCCCTTGCCACCCCATGATCTCATTATTTTATTTTAAGTAAACTTCATGGTTGGTCCTTGTGGTTTCATTAAGATCTTGGATTTGATCCTTGGTCTTTTAAAACTTGCAAAAATATAGTCCTTAAATTTTAATTTATCTCTCTTCTTTAGTCCGTAGGTCACCTTCTGTTCATGGTCTTTAAAGCTTGCAAATATAGTCATCCTCAAATTTTAATTTATCTATCTTTTATAGTCCATAGGTTAAATTATTTACGCCAAGGGTATTTATGTCATTTAAGTAGGTTTATTTCCCTCGCTCTTTTTATAATCTAGATCCTCCTTTCTATGGTCCATATCGTGTCCTTCATTAATCTATAATCTAACATAGTCTAAGGTTTATTTCCCTCCCTTCTTGCCATCACCATGTAATTTTTTTGATGCATCTTTGACCCTTTGTTTGATTTTCTACTCGTACCCACATCTCTATTATACTTATTTTTCTTTTGTCTGAATTCTTTCTGGCCAACAATGGCTCTTCTCGCATTCTTCTCAACAAACGATAAAACCTTTCACAATTCCTATAAGTTTGGTTTCGTTTTTCTACAACAGGAACTCTACCGGGCCTTTAAGAACAATTTGATGTCGCTCAGGTGATCTATAAGTTCCCTTTTCTTGCCGTTCTTTTTGTCTGTTTCGAAGAGGCTTTTCCTTATGAATGGGTCTATCAGACTTACTAAAATATCAGTTTGTTAATATGTTTTACTTGCTCGTTTTGCCATCTTTACTTTTTGGTGTTTCCAGATGTAATCCGTTACCGTTTCTAGGTTCATATCTCATACGCGTGTAAACTGCTTTTCTAGGAGCTAATGTCAATGGCTATTACGCCAAGAATGCTTGCAAGTGCTCCCCGTCAATCAATCTGCCTGTATTGTTTTTAATACATCTTGTATCATTTTTTGCTCTTTAATAGTGTCCAGAGATGAAAAAATGGACGGGGATACTTGTAAGAGAATATGCTGGTCGTCCTTATAGAGCTAATACAATGGCAAGCTCATCTTTTTCGTACATTGAAATATTCAAGACCAGTAGATTATTAGATGTTATTTTTTTAATTAGCTAAGCCTTCGTTTTCCCAAAAAAATATACAAACACACAAATCGTTAAAATCTAGGAATATGAGTTGGAGATGAAGGTGTGATCATTGGAAAAACAAAACATATAGCTCAAGATGATGTTCAGGGTCAAGCCTCACGTTACACTTGCCGTTACTTCACTGTGAAACTAGAATGGTTGATCAGGTACGTAAACCGTCTTCTTTCCGGGTCAACCCGGCCTGACCGGGAGTGTTTTGATCCGTTTCTTGACATAAGTGCACCTTTACAATAGGGTTTTGTAGTGTTAGTGTTGTTCTCCCTTTGTTTTACAATAGGCATGTATAGTTCATATTAAGATAACTGAAGTGAAGTTATTTAGTTTTGTTAGTTCTGTGACAGCCTTGAAGTTATATAGTTGTATAAGCCTGCTAAGGGGACTTAAGGTACTTTATACACATAATGTCAACTATTTGTGATTACTGTTAAGACTGTAGTGACTTAACGTTAGCTTTTAAGTCTTCAAAAGTGTGTTTTACTTTGTCTAGAAGTTACCAAATACAAATGCAATGACAAACCCGAGCTTCGAAAGTTTTGTGATTTTTTTATATAATTCCAAATATTAGCTTGAAATGATTGAGTGCCATCTTTTGTATTACTTTTCACAATATTAGCATCTAAAAGTTGCCAGGAGTTGACATATATAACTTTCCTACAACCACATCCTTTCTTTTTACACTATATTACACTAAAAATTTCGTTCAGGTTTGTTGTAAAGTGGGGGTGCTTATCTTGCTAGATTTTACTATATTTGCATCTTCATTTTCATTGCAAGTTTGTGAGAATTACTAGTTATTTGCGAAGGATGTTTCAAAGGATACATGCTTATGTCTTATTACTGTGATATTGTGATCTAACTTGGGCATATAATTCCTAGTCATCTGAACATAAAATCATTTTTCTCCTGGCCATATTGACATATTGAATCTGCTTCTGTGTTAAACTTTGGACATTGTAAAGATTGCTGCGATATGTTAATCTGTCTGTTAACTCTTCACAATGTCTTTCGAGTGTTAATTTACTTGTATGGTGTGAAAGTATCAACACTCAGGGGAAAATACAAAATATTGAGGGGCGTTTGGCAATCTTTAAAGGGTAGTAGGAGGATATTATAAGTTTAAGGACTAAAAGTGTCATTAGTAGTAGTTCTAATTAATTAGAGTCTTATCTTCTTCCTAGTTTTATGGGATTAGATTGCTATTAGATTAGGATTTGCTTTCCTATTTAAATCCTTGTAATCTTCATTCTTTTCATCATGATAAAAAGAGGCGATCATTGCTTTGATAAAAAAGAAGAGTTCCACATGTTCTCTTATTTCTGTGGTTAACAAATTGGTATTAGAGGCGGATTTCCAGATTTTCAATAGCAATTGAAGCCGTCTGATTTTCGATTGCAATTGAAGTAGCCGATTCCCACTCACAGCAAGCCAATCTCTAATTGCAGCAAGCAATTCCAGATTGCAAGGGTGTTACAATCCATCAAGGATTCAACGTTTGAAGTTCCAATTAAGGAAACTTGGTCTGGTATGGCTTGCATCTACATTGTAATATTTAATTTTTATCTATCTCACTTTTTAGAATCTTCCCCTTCTTATTTACCTAATTGATGGACCCACTAGACACGAAATTACAAATCTACTAGCCGTTGATGGTAACCAAAATCGGATAGGTCACCCGGGTGGTTTAATGTGGTTTAATTCGATCCAACTGGAAGCTGCTCCAACCTAACTCTCAAGCATGTGCAGGCATCTCAATTCTCAACACCCCTTGCGCCCCAAGATCTCATTATGTTATTTTAAGTAAACTTCATGGTTGGTCCCTGTGGTTTCATTAAGATCTTGGATTTGATCCTTGGTCTTTTAAAACTTGCAAATATAGTCCTTAAATTTTAATTTCTCTCTCTTCTTTAGTCCATAGGTCACCTTTTGTTCATGGTCTTTAAAGCTTGCATATATAGTCATCCTCAAATTTTAATTTATCTATCTTTTATAGTCCATAGGTTCAATTATTTACGCCAAGGGTGTTTACGTCATTTTAAGTAGGTTTATTTCTCTCCCTTTTTTTATAATCTAGATCCTCCTTTCTAAGGTCCATATCGTCTCCTTCATTAATCTATAATCTAACATAATCTAAGGTTTATTTCCCTCCCTTCTTGCCATCACCATTTAATTTTTTTGATGCATCTTGGACCTTTTGTTTGATTTTCTACTTGTAAACTGCAATTTGAAATTAAAACTATTTGTTTCTCGGCAATAGTTTGGATAGTCAAGTCGATCGAAGCATGTTTATCATATTACTACTGTTTTATGTTTTTTTTTTGTTTTCCAGTCATAGCGTCAGTTTGCTTCCGCTACGACTACGGGGGAGTATTAGACACTATTATTAGGGTTATTAGTATGAGCTCACGGACCCAGTTAGGTTTTAGGGTTTGCTTTATATTCTCTATATGTTATAACCAGAGCTATCAACAATATTCATTCAGTATTTTATCATCTTACACAAGTGCTCCGAGTCAATCCATCTGCTTATATTGTTTTTAACATCTTGTATCATTTTTTGCTCTTTAATATTGTCCAGAGATGAAAAAGGGCAGGGACACTTGTAAAAGAATATGCTAGTCGTCCTGATAGAGCTAATACAATGGCAAGCTCGTCTTTTTTCGGACATAGAAATATTCAAGACAGTAAATTATCAGATGTTATTATTTAATTAGCAAAGCATTTGTTTTCCAAAAAAATACACAAACACACAAATGAGAAATCGTTAAATTCTAGGAATACGAGTTGGAGGTGAAGGTGTGATCATTAGAAAAACACCACCTATAGCTCAAGATGATGTTCACAGTCAAGCCTCATGTTACACTTGTCGTTTATTCACTGTGAAACTAGAATGGTTGATCAGGTATGTAAACTGTCTATTTTCTCTTCTTTCCGGATCAACCCGGCCTGACCAGAACTGTTTTGATTCGTTTTTGACATAAGTGCACCTTTACAAAGGGTTTCGTAGTGTTAGTGTTGTTCTCACTTTGTTTTACATGTTTATTATGAGGCATGTAATTAAGATAACTGAAGTGAAGTTATTTAGTTTTGTTAGTTCTGTGACAGCCTTGAAGTTATATAGTTGTATAAGCCTGCTTAAGGGGACATTAGGTACATTATAGAATTGCGGCCTAGTCAACAAGCTTCTCAACTTCCTTTTGCTTATACGAGAAAGGCCTAAAAAGAGCCCTGGAAGAGGCATCTACTTCTAATCTAAAGACGGATTGACAATCACCTATGAGGTAGTTGTTGTGAGGCGTAGAACTAACCTTAAGAGGCGGTATGAGACCTATCTCTCGCTCTATCGACGTAGGTGGTTGCTTTTCCACTTTTGAGTCGGACTGCTACAACCGTTGAGCTATACTACTTAGGGAGTCCAATAAAGGTCAAAGATTTAGAGTAGGACTGCTGTCCACTTTAGGGTCAGCCTTTTAGTACCCATAACGTCAACTCTTTTTGATTACTATTAAGACTGTAGTGACTTAACGTTAGTTTTTAAGTCTTCAAAAGTGTGTTTTACTTTGTCTAGAAGTTACCAAATACAAATGCAATGACAAACCAGAGCTTCGAAAGTTTTGTGATTTTTTTAATATAATTCCAAGTATAAGCTTGAAATGATTGAGTGCCATCTTTTTTTTTTTTTGAACGGCAAATGTGCGACCCTGATTCGGAGAATAAGTGTTATCTTACTCGGCCCACAGATTCGTTTCCTGGCCGAGATCGCACCCCCAACCCCCTCAGAAGAAAACCCATGAAAACCCATTGCTGATAAAACCCCTTATCTCAACCCTGAGCATTTTTGCTCAGAGTGAGAATTGAATCCATGACCTCCTAATATTTACATGTCATGGGCACCTAACCTTAACCTTAACCAGTTGGGCTAAGGATCATTGATTGAGTGCCATCTTTTGTAATACTTTTCACAATATTAGCATCTAAAAGTTGCTAAGAGTTGACATATATAACTTACCTACCACCACATCCTTTCTTTTTACACTCTATTACACTAACAATTTCGTTTAGGTATGTTGTAAAGTGGGGGTGCTTATCTTGCTAGATTTTACTATATTTGCATCTTCATTTTCATTGCAAATTTGTGAGAATTACAATTATCTTGCTTACGTTTTATTACTGTGATATTGTGATCCAACTTGGGCATATAATTCTTGGTCATCTGAACATGAAATCATTTTTTTCCTGGCCATATTGAATCTGCTTCCCTGTTAAACTTCGGACAATGTAAAGATTGTTGCGGTATGGTTTATTTGTCTCTTAACTCGTTCACAATGTCTTTCGAGTGTTACTTTACTTGTATAGTGTGAAAGTATCAATACCGAAGGGTAAAAACGCAAAATATTAAGGGGCGTGTGGCAATCTTTAAAGGGTGGTAGGAGGAGATTATAAGTTTAAGGACTAAAAGTGTCATTAGTAGTAGAAGGAGAACTAATAACCGTAGATGCTAGAAGGCTGGTAAAGCTATGTTCATAAATGATGGGTAAAGGGCAGCATGGGATACGCTCGCAAAATGGTTTTCTAAGAAGAACGACGCTTGGTTGCAGATGCTAGAAGGAGAACTAATGACCATAGCACAGGGGGGACTTATCTATTCCACAATACTATTGAAAGGTTAAAAACCTATGTCGAGGGTAGGGTTGTTCACGAGCTGAGCCGAACCGAGTGGATCTTTACTCGTCCTTGTCTCGTTTCTAAACCGAATCTAATTGATTGGCTCATTTACAATTAAGCGAAAAATCAATCGAGCATTTGCTATTTTTTGAAGTGTCGAGCGAGCACAAACGATCGGTAAACAAGTTGTACAATCCAACTATCTAGTGTGTCATCTGATTTATATTGTAATGAGAGACGGTAACAATCTTGAATCTTAAGTTTTGATGACTTAAAAAGCAACCATATTTTTTAACATAGTATTTTAATGAATGGCAATACGTTGTTGCTGACGATGAGGGTAAGGCTATAGCCAATGAGGCGGTGAGCATATAACAGAGAAGGATAACAGTAAGAGCGAAAGATAATCGACTAAGAGTAAGAACGGTGTCAAAAATTGACTCTTAGCGGCGTGCATTTTCACCATGCCCTTTATCCCTCCTTCCCAACGCATCTTGGGAAGATAAAAGTAGCTCTAATGTCATGATCGGCTTACCTCATACATGAGATATTATACATTTTTTAATTTATAGTGATATAGTTTAATATTAGAAGAATTAAATGTGTAATTATGTATATTATATGTATCCTTTGTATTCATCATTAGAAATACAACTCAAAATACAATTCATTAAATGTGTAATTATGTACTTTATATGTATCCCACATTTCATAACGTAATATTTTTATGAATGACAATATGTTGTGGCTAACGATGAGGCTAAGGCTATAGCAAATGGGTGGTGAGCTATTGTAGAGAATGATAACAGTAAGAGCAGGGTCAAAAATTGTTTTTTAGCGGCTTAGTATTTCACTTTTATTCTTAGTGTTGGAATTTTTATTTGGTGATTGATCTAGTATTTATAAATATAATTGTATATTTGTTTATAATAAATCCAATCTACTAGAGTGCTATGTATAAACTATATATATAAAAATAAATTCGAGCCGAGCCAAGCAGAGCTGTGGGGACCATTGCTTTTGCTTGTCTCGTTTACAAACCGATTCGAACCAATCGACTCATTTACGACCAAGCAGAAGTTCGAACAAGCATTTTTCGAGCAAATTTCAAACGAGCGTCGAGCACTTTGAACAGCTCTAGACAAGAGATAGGTGAGCTTGATGCATAATCCCGTGTAGGAGAAGCCAAAATGAAACAAATAATCATTCATGGCTTAAAATCAAAATATCGATGTTTTGTCATTGTTGATTATTTGAGAAGTTTAAAATGAGCCCACAAAATTAAGTTTAAAATCTTACGTGGAGTCTTAAAGCCCAAATGGAGAATTGCAAATAAAACATTCACAACTTTGGAGACTTGGGGGGTACGAAATTCCATACAAGACCTAATTGATTCTTGGAGAAAAGAAGAAGCGACGGCAGAGGAGGCACTAAACAAAGATTCTATTTCTTTTGATTTTAGCTTTGGATGTTTGAGCACAATTAGAGAGCAAGATCGGTAGAGCAAGGATTGATTCAAGCGTTAAAGATCTTTCGGTTTCTTCTCGTTTTCAATTATTTCTCTTTGATTTCATCGATTATTTTTGTTAATGTTTCTAATGTTTGAATTGTTATTGTTGTTCTTAATGGTTACAAACGTTATGACTAGCTAACTTTTTAGTACTACCTAGGTTTGGTTGAAAACTATTTATGTATTGACTAAAGTTCGGTTTTGATTTCCGTTTATTAATCTTAGAACTTGATTATTTTTTTTCAATTGAATGTGAACATGTGTATTGTTTTATACTTGAAAGTTATTGTCATGCTCGTGTATGCTTGATCTTGATTGATTGTGTGATATCTAGATTAGGTTATGCACGTTAAAATTAATCACTTTGTGTTTTTAATTTTAAACTTTGATTAGAGATAATCTTAGTAGTTTTGGCTATGATTTTTATAGTATTTGCAATGTGCTACCGTATCTAAAATCTAGAGGTGATAGATATTGCTTAAAACCTCCTACCCGTTGCTTGTTAGATTTAGATTTCGCGAGAGCGTGTTTTGCCTTTCATTCGTGGTGTTGTATTTTAGGGTATTTAATTGGATTTAATTAAGTTGTCCTTTGTCTTAGGGTTGGAAAATATAATCTTAAAGACATTGTGGTTGAAAACCTAGGGGCGATCTTCCATTAGACATTTTAATAAACATATCTTGTGCTTCACGCGCGTCTTTGGTTTTCTTAGGGAGTAGCAACATACCTAGTTAACTCTGGATTCGTATTTTTGGAGATAGTTATACGAGTCATTACCTTGATGTCATTACATGTTAGTTGGATTCCTACCTGGGTAGTTATTTCGCATATTTGATCGTCTTCAAGTTTTAAGTTTGAATTTTTTATTTGTTATTTTCTTTTGTCGTTTTTAAATTAATTAATTTTAGTTAAATTATTTATTTTATTTTTAAATAATTTCTTAAAATAATTAAATTTATTAGGTTAGAAGTCAATAGAGGTTTATTATCGAAAGCCGCCTATAGTGTCCACGGATTCGATATCCGGACTTACCTAAACTTTACTATATCACGACCGATACACTTGCCGTTTGTGTGAAGTTTAATTAGTAATTTTCAAATTTTAAAATTAATTTGTGAAAAAAAATTTCAAAATAAAATAATATACATATTTTCACACATCACTCATACATGAGATATTATACATTTTTTAATTTATAGTGATATAGTTTAATATTAGAAGAATTAAATGTGTTAATTATGTATTTTATATGTATCCTTTGTATTCATCATTAGAAATACAACTCAAAATACAATTCATTAAATGTGTAATTATGTACTTTATATGTATCCCGCATTTCATAACGTAACATTTTTATGAATGACAATATGTTGTGGCTAACGATGAGGCTAAGACTTTAGCAAATGGGTGGTGAGCTATTGTAGAGAATGATAACAGTAAGAGCATGGTCAAAAATTGTCTTTTAGCGGCTTAGTATTTCACTTTTATTCTTAGTGTTGGAATTTTTATTTGGTGATTGATCTAGTATTTATAAATATAATTGTATATTTGTTTATAATAAATCCAATCTACTAGAGTGCTATGTATAAACTATATATATAAAAATAAATTCGAGCATAGCCAAGCAGAGCTGTGGGGACCATTGCTTTTGCTTGTCTCGTTTACAAACCGATTCGAACCAATCGACTCATTTACGACCAAGCAGAAGTTCGAACAAGCATTTTTCGAGCAAATTCCAAACGAGCGTCGAGCACTTTGAACAGCTCTAGACAAGAGATAGGTGAGCTTGATGCATAATCCCGTGTAGGAGAAGCCAAAATGAAACGAATAATCATTCATGGCTTAAAATCAAAATATCGATGTTTTGTCATTGTTGTTCATGGTTGGTCAAACCAGCCTTCAATAACTGTAGTTCGAAAGTTTGCTTGTCGGGCAAGAAGCTCCGGCAAAACAGCTTGCAGGTGTCTCAATAAAGAAAGAAGATGAGGCATTGTTGCAGGGAAAGCCAAAGGAAAGTCTAGATTTTGTAAACCAAATCATAACAGTGATCGAGCCAAAAGAACGGGTGAAAATAGGTTCAAATCATAAGAAAAAGAAGAACAAGCAGGTAGTTGTAAAACAAAAGCTAAACGCTTTCCTTAAAAATGTTACAATTGCGGGAAAAGAGGCCACATGGCCAAGGATTGCCGATCATTCTCATTGGTAGCTTTCGTGATCTGTGTTATCTAAATATTGTTTCCTATTTTCATTAATAGTTTGACTTCATTTTGTAACTGTTTTCACTGGAAAATTATTAAAATTTCATTTGTCATAGAAAGTTCATTTTGTAACTTTCTCTTCCAATGTTCTTCTTCACCACACTCCTGTCCTTTCACCTCTTAAATCACTAATTGATATGATTGTATCCACCCTGATATGCCCATGTCAGCCACCTTAATATTGGTAATATGTCCATATCCACACTTGATATGCTCATATTTGCAGCCTCTCACCATCAAAAATCTTCACCACCTAACTGGCCACCTCTCCAACCATGGGTTTTTTCCACGGCGGTACCATCATCTTCCTTTCCACCTCCCTCTCGTTCCCATCTACCTAATCTTTGACCCACATCTAAACTAAGGGTTCCATATAATCCATCTTCCTACTATACTACTACCATATATACCTCCTTCAACCGAACCCACCACCTTTGTTGTTACCAACAAATATCCTCAATGGCGTATTGCCATGGCCAATGAATACTCGACTCTCATGAGAAAAAGCATGCACCAGGTCATTTGTCTCGTCTCTAATGCTAATGTAGTTGACTGCAATTGGGTCTTAAGCTTAAAAGAGATCAAATAGCGTTACAAGGCATGCTTAGTGACCAATGGCTTCAATCAACATTTGGGGGTTGACTTTTTATGAGACTTTTAGTCCAATAGTAAAATATACTATCATACGTGTATTCATCTTGTCCTGAGGAAAAGATGGCTTCTGTAACAATTAGGTGTGTAGAATGTGTTTTTGCATCGTAGCCTGATATACTTATGTGAAGCTTTTGGTTTTGTTGATCCACATAACCTGAACCATGTTTGCATGCTTTACAAGTCCCTTTATCGACCATTTATGACTATTGACTGAAACAGACACTCAGTTCAACGTTTGGATTGATGGGGCTTTGCATTCACTTGGATTCAGAGGATCAAAAGTGAGAGGGATTTGTTTTATGTTGATAACATTATTTTGACGGATAACAATCATGAGGTTATCCACAGTTTGAGTCAAACATTTGATCAACATATGGGGTACTCTTTTCTATTTATGGAGGTCATTTCTAAAGGCTTGAATATGGTTCTCTCTTAGAAGAAATATATTTTTGAGCTTCTTCATAGGACTGGCGTGGCTAAACCACTTACTTCTATCACTACCACAACAAACTTAGCTTGTTGTTTAATTCCCAAACTTGTTATTTCAACCAACCACAGGGATTATGTTTGTAATTAACTTAAAACATATAAAAAAAGGAAAACTGTAAAAGTTGATTGATTGTTTTTTTAAGAAGCTAGCTAATCTCAAAAATAATAAACTTAAACTCAAAGAGTTGTACCATTATGAGAAAATACAGTCACTTCCGATGTTCGGATTTCTGATAAAGTTGATGAATTTAATGTCGATTTCAATATTGATTTGGTTACATTGACACAAACTAGTCCAATTTCACCACTAACCTAAAGTATAATCCTACTTACACACCAAATGTATGTTACTTAACTAAACTAACTAGAATTGAGGCTAAGAGATTATCAGCCAAGCATGATGAAAGAACTTGAACACACGACATTTCATTAAAACTCTGAATTTTGATCCATAGAAATTCTTTTTATGGAACTTCCAGTTGTGCGCGGCTGTATTGTGAGTCCACTCCTATTTTTGACCAGCTGTGCTTGTTCTTAGAGCACGTAAGGCATAAAAATTAGCCTAATGTGACAAGTCATCTTGCTAAATTTCCATGCAACACACTTGCTTGCGTAATGGTCGGTCTAACTGTCTTTTTATGATAAGGTTTACTTGTTTTGTCCTAATTCTTACTCATCAAGAGAGCGGCGACAACCCACAGCGAGTGTTATTCCACAAGTGCAAGCATATTATTATAAGACTTTTCTTGATAACTATGGCTTTTTCAGATAAAAACAATAGGAGTAGTTAGCAAACCCAAGTGTTCAAGCAAGATTTGACTAGTAATGATCTTTGAACTTTTGGCGTGTCACGCTGAGGTCGAGTAATATTACCTTAAATGATTTTTTTATTATATTAGTTGTGAATGGAAAAAATCCCTCATAAATCGATGTGATTGTTTCCTATTATTAACCTTAGTTATCAGAACATCATATACATTGTATAATTAAAATGACGTAAGCATCTAGTAGATCAAATAACATGCACGAGCACTTCGTAATCTCCTATAGAATTCCTTTTGAATCAAAATAAAAGAATTAAGAATTCAATATGCAACATCATACCTTAGTGGATCTCCAAACTAATTAAAGAATTCCTTTGAATTGTTTTTGATCAAATGTTCATTGGCTGATTGGGTTTCTGTCATTTTTGATTAAAGTGCAGAGTGGGTTATGGATATCTATTATCTAATGTTTTGATCGAGGGTGTTTCACCGTTTGATCGAATAGTTTTTTTCCTTTAATTTAGGTATTAGCTTTAGTAACAAATACACGTGTTAAATAAATAAAATATTAAATACAAACCGTTTTTTTTAAAACAATAATATAAAAATTTTAAACTTTTTTGTTTATAAAAAAATAAAAATTTTGTTTCAAAACAAACCGTTTTTAAAAAAAAATTATTATTATAATTTCCTATTTTAATTATAACTATTTTATTTTTTAAAAACACTAATTTTAGAATACTTCATATTTTTAAAAAGAGTAATTGTCATTTTCGTCTCCGAGTTTTTATATGTTTTGCCATTTCCATCCAAAAAGATTTTTTTTTTCTTCTGCCTCCTTGACTTTCTAAAAACTTGCTGTTATCATCCAATCACGTTACACAAGTTAATTTGGTTGTTAAATAGAAGAGTAATTATGTCTTTTTGTAATAAACATGTTAAATAAATTTAAATGTGTTCACCTCACCGTTTTCGATCACATTCTCTCCAGCGACCATCATCTTCTTCTGTCCAGCGACCATCGTTGGCTTCTGTCCGGCGACCATTGTCGGCTTCATTCCGGCTACCACTCCTAATCCCCTCGACCTCCAACCACCACTATCACCACCGCTTCGCACTGCCACCACCTCTCTATCGTCTCCACTCCTAATTAACCGATGGTCTGGACTCCGCCTTGCAGCTCCGGAGCAGCTCAATGCCTCAGAGCCAAACCAAAAAATCCAATCGAATCGGCATCCTTTGCAAGTAGCAGACCCTTAGGCGAAAACCGAATTGTTGTCGTAGGTGTAAGCAAAATTATGGTGGAGAACGAGAGGTTGAACATGGGGTTGATTTTGTAAGTTTGAATGGTCTTATTACTTCGAAGTAACCGGTGAGTATGGTGGTGAGGTGTGACTGGAGAGTTGTGCGTTTTGTGGCGGAGATGTGGGAAGAGAAGGATGGCATGGAAATGGAGGTTTAGAGACTGTAATTGTTGTAGAGATTGAACTGAGGAGACATTGGATTCGCGATGGGGGCGGTGTGAAGCTTTGGTGGTAGTGGTGGTTGGAGGCAACAGGGATCGGGAGTGGTCACAAGAGAGAACATGATCGATGGTTGCCTGAGAGAACATGATTGACCGGAGTGGGAAGTGGTGAGGTGAAGAAATGTTTCTATCCTTTTATATTGTTATTACAGTATTAAATTGATTTAACATGGATATTATAAAGAGACATAATTACACCTCTATTTAACACATAAAATAACTTGACTAACGAGATTGGACGATAATGGCAAGATTTTAAAAAGTCAAGGAGCTAGAAAGGAAACAAATTATTTTTGGATGAAAATAACAAAACATATCAAAACTCAAGGACGAAAATGGCAATTTACTCTTTTAAAAAACTTTGATGTTTTGAAAAACTTTTTAATTTATAAAATTTTGTTTCTTTATAAATAAAATTAATAAAAAGAACTTTTTTAATTTATTATAAAGTATTTTAGTCTATAAACAAAATAAATAATATTTTTAGTAATTATAATAACTATTACATAGAAGAGAGAAGTGAAAAAAAATTTAATAAGGAGTAATGCGATGCTGCCACATATACTTTTCATTTACCTTTTTATTAAAATAAAAAGATTATCTCTACCACTATATGATACAAAACCAATGGTTAGATCGGTAATTTCTTATTTTTGTAAGACACCTATAACAACTACTTAAGCATATGATACAAGTGTTTTATGCAAGAATTTCTAAATTGTTCTCATTTAATAAAGTTATTCTAATTAATACATGAGTTAATACATATGATGAAATTCACTATATTAAGTATTACTTTATTTATAATAATTTAAATTAACATTATATTTATATTTTTATTTATATTTTTATTATTTAAATTAAGTATTATATTAATATATTATTAACTAAATACTATTTACCAAATATTTTACATAGTTACAATAATAATAATAATAATAATAATAATAATAATAATAGTTATAATTATAATAATAATAATAATAATATCAATATTTAAGGTTGGTCAGAAAAAAGACTCAATAGCACCCGTGCATCATGCGAGCCAATTCATTATACATAACATATAGAAAGCAATAATGAATATCTGTATTATTTATAAAGCATTTTAGGATGTCAAAATAATAATTTTATCTTGACCATAACACCTAAACCGGTTAGTATAGTAATATTATGGTGGATTTTAGTTTAATTTTTTTAATCCATATGAATATATTGAATCTAATAATAATAACAATAATAGTAATAGTAATAGTATTTAAAGTAATTATAATAGTTATTTATAAAATAATAATAATTTTAGTAATAAGTAATAATATGTAATAACATAGAAGTCATCAAACTAAAAATATAAAAGCTCTCAAAACTGTTTCAAGATTCTAAATCTTATATCGTTTTTCTCTTATAGTCATAAAAATATGATGATTTATAAAATCTATATTTGTCGTTATGATTTGCTAAATTATATCAATGTTTCGACATAATTTTTTTTTTCAAAACATAGTTGTCAATATAATTTTTATCCATATCAACGGATTGAATATTAATGTATAAGTAATCGAAATCAAGTGTTATAAATCAGCCTGTATGTTTGTCTAGCCCTAATTAGGGGGAAGAAGAAACATATATATCTATCTAATGGAAAAACAGGAACCTAGCTAGAGTAATTACATATATATATATATATATATATATATATATATATATATATATATATATATATATATGTTGCTTCTTTCGTAACTGTTTTGGCTTAATTTGGTGTAAAACTTATGACTATTGTTTAATTTATCACACAGAAGACAGAGACCTCCCATCAATATATATACTACCCAAGCTATTGCAGATCCTCATAGTGTCAATCAGGCCATCATGGGATGAGATATATACACAGGTCATCGAGTTAAGTTGTCACTTCCATCTACTTTTAATTTTAGTTTTTTACATCATGTTTTCACCATATTAATATCAGTCTTGTGATTTTTGACAGATCAAGAGAGCTAGCTTTCCAAATCATCTTTCTTGCTCAGGAAGGTGAACGGTGAACCTCTTCCTTGTTCCATAAAATTATCACAAGTTATCATGAAAAAATATTTCGAGGTCTTCTTTTCAGGTCTTGCCACTTACAGAGAAGCTAAGCTGCCTGGACAAGTATGGAAATCAGAACATTGTGAGTGGACATATTATGATTACTTATATGCGTATTTGTGGTATGGTTTTCTTATGTCTTACAATATTAAGATATTAGTTTTATCTAATATTATTAGTAATTTAGGTATGCGGATATTTCCTGTTAATTTGTTTTTCTAGCCCTAATTAGGGGGAAACATATGTAATGGAAAAACAGGAACCTGTTGGGTTAATTACATATGTTGCTTCTTACGTAGATAACTGTTTTGCTTCTAGTGTAAAACTTGTTGACTATTTTTTATCATACAGAAGACAGGGATCTCCCATTCTATATGCTACCTATTGCAGATCCTCATAGTGTCAATCAGGCCTTAATGAGATATATACCCAGAGTTAAGTTGTGAATTCCATCTACTATATATATGCATGTTATACTACAGATCTGTTTATATTTCACTTTTTATAATTTTGACATTGTATATTTTTCTTTCATATAGTGGATGGGCATGGATTCATGGCAGATGAACAATACTAGTCATATTAGCCTGTAGGAGCATTCCCTGTTCCAATCTTCAGATTCACAAACTTGGAAGGGGAGTAACAAAAATATAAACACATGTTGAGGTCTTACTTTCATTCAAACCTTGCATATTCTTCTTATATGGTAAGTCTTTAGCAAATCAGTTGGTTCTACTTATTGTTTATAGTTAAGAAATCTGGTATGGATGTGCCTTCAAACTTGGAAGCTAGAAGACGAATATCCTTCTTCTCCAATTCTTTGTTAATGGATCCGGCTTCAGCGCCTAGAGTTCATAATGTGCTTTCCTTCTTGTAAGTCTTTTTGATATATTGAGTTGTGTACAACTCTTATAATAGGACATAATCGTCTTTTTTATGCAACTTGTGTTCTAGATGTTTTCGTATGAGTCTAACATGATCAGTGGAAGTCACATTTTGTTGCAACGCCAGTAAATCCCATATTGCCACTTTTCTACACAGAGAAGGTAAGCTGCCTTGAGCAGTATGGAAATCAAACATTATGAGTGGACATATTATGATGATCTATATGCTTATTTCTGCTTTGGTTTTCTTGTGTCTTATAATATTAAAATATATGTTTTATCTAATATTATTAGTAGGAATCATTTTAGGAATGTAGATGGTTTCCTATAAGGTTGGTCAATGCATGCTGGTGCTAATTTTTTTGATTGCAGGCACAATAGTGCTGACGATGTTAACAATGATGTAAGTTTTGCGTTCTTTTTTCTGAATCAGCCAAAATGTTTGTCTTAGCAAGGGGAACTTTTGTAATGGAAAAACAGGACCATAGAGTTACATATGTAACAGAAAAACAGGAACCTAAATTTACATATGTCGCTTCTTATACAATTGTTTTGATTTTAGTGTAAAACTTATTGACTATTGTTTTATCACGCAGACTGTTGCACAAAAGACAGATCCATCTCCCATACCATATACTACCTATTGATCCTGATATCGTCAATCAGGCCATCATGAGATATATACCCAGAGTTAAGTTGTCACTTCCATCTACTATTAATTATAGTTCTTTACATATTTTCACCATATTAGTATCCGTCCCGTGATTATTGACGGATCAAAAGAGCTTTATTAGCACATGCATATAAACCCAAATGCTCTGTTTCTACTGAGGCTGTGTTTATTGTTCTTACTGCAGATCACGTTTTGCTCAATTATTGAACAAAATTATTACAAGTTTGAGAGAGGATGAAGATGCACTAACAACTTTCTTCAGGTTTGTTGTAAAGTAGGGTACATGCTTATATTTTATTACTGTGATATTGTAATCTAGCTTGGGCATATAATTACTGGTCATCTGAACATGGAGTCATTTTTTCCTGGTCATTTTGAATCTGCTCCCCTGTTAAACTGTGGACAATGTAAAGATTGCTGCAGTATGGCTTTCTGTCTGTTAACTCATTCACAATGTCTTTCTAGTGTTACTTTATTTGTATAGGTGTTATTGTTCTCTAATTGTTGCCCATTTCCTTATTTAATTTGTGTCTCT
Source organism: Flaveria robusta (assembly GCA_025506415.1). Lineage (NCBI taxonomy): Eukaryota > Viridiplantae > Streptophyta > Magnoliopsida > Asterales > Asteraceae > Flaveria > Flaveria robusta. Next base: position 100,245 of record JACCIZ010000144.1, read on the forward strand.
GATAGGTGCCAAAGCATGTTGTTCTGGCCATAGCTGTCCTGTTTCAAGCCTTTAGGTTTGTGATTGATTTATCTTGGTTTTGGTATGTTGAAGGCTCTTATCTTTTTCTAGTTGGGCTTAGTGTTGCAATGAGCTTATATTTTGGTTAATGTTTATGATTAATTAGAAGTTAATTCATTTCTTGAAGATAGGGACAGAACATCCTTTCTTTTCACTGTCAATAATTTTTTACAGGAAACGTTAAAAGAGAAAAAGCCGATTATCGCAGAAGTACTCGCTAATACTCTCCAAGGAATTCACGAGGCTGGAGAAATAGCAAAGGTATACCAACTTATTACTTCCACCACATCCTTTCTTTTCACACTGTTACACTAACAATTTTCTTGAGGTTTGTTGTAATGTGGGGGTGCTTATCTTGCTAGATTTTAGTATATTTGCATCTTAATTTTCATTGCAAACTTGTGAGAATTACAACTTGTTTGCTAAGAATGTTTCAAAGGGTACATGCTTATGTTTTATTATTGTGATATTGTGATCTAACTTGGGCATATAACTCATGGTCATCTGAACAAGGAATCATATTTTTCCTGGCCATTTTGAATCTGCTCCCCTGTTAAACTGTGGACAATGTAAAGATTGCTGCAGTATGGCTTTCTGTCTGTAATTGTTGCCCATTTCTTTATTTGTATAGGTGTTATTGTTCACTAATTGTTGCCCATTTCTTTATTTAATTTGTGTCTCTGATAGGTGCCAAAGCTGTTCTGGCCATAGCTGTCGAGTAATTTCAAGCCTTTAGGTTTGTGATTATTTTTTTTGGTTTTGGTATGTTGAAACTTCTTATCTTATTCTAGTTGGTCTTAGTGTTGCATTGAGCTTATATTTTGGTTAATGTTTATGATCAATTAGAAGTTAATTCGCATTCTTGAAGATAGGGAAGGAACAGGATGCTGCGGCTGAGGCTTCAGGCTCTGGTCCTTGTGAAGAATCTGCCGTTGAGAGTATGTATTCAAGATAAGTATTACTATATTTTTCACTTGCCTAGTTTCTAAATGTTCAAAGTCCCGGTCTACGAAAGTTTTGTGATTTTTGCTATATAATTCCAAACGATACACGTAGAATATTAAACTTGATTTAGTGTTTGAGTGGCATGTAAAGATTGCTGCAGTATGGCTTTCTGTCTGTTAACTTATTCACAACGTCTTTCTAGTGTTACTTTATTTGTATAGGTGTTATTGTTCTCTAATTGTTGCCCATTTCCTTTTTCAAATTGTGTCTCTGATAGGATGCTATGGAAAAAACAATCAAAAGCAAAGTTGCCAAAGCTGTTGTTCTGACCTTAAGCTGTCATGTTTCAAGCCTTTAGGTTTGTGATTGAATTATTTTGGTTTTGGTATGTTGAAGGTTCTTATTTTACTCTAGTTGGGCGTAGTGTTGCATTTAGCTTATATTTTGTTTAATGTTTATGATTATTTAGAAGTTAATTCATTTCTTGAAGATAGGGACAGAACAGGAAGCTGCAGCTGAGGCTTCGGGCTCTGGTCCTTGTGAAGAATCTGCTGCTGAGAGTATGTAATGGATGGTTAGTGCTTCTTATCTTTGTTTTATGAAAATTAGCAACCATTTTTTTATTTATTTTTGTATTACTTGTAGGTGTACATTCTACCATTTTTTGCATCTCTTTACATCACTTACTCCATCGAATAATACTTCTATATGATGGCCATAAGTTTTTAGTGGAGTGGGGTTAAGGAGGGTGCTTTTGTTATGCAAGCATGCTGGCCCTGTTATTTTCTGTGACATTTGAGTAAGTTGCCTTTCACTGTCAATAATTTTTTATAGGAAAAGTTAAAAGAGAGAAACCCTATTATCGCAGAAGTAATCGCTAATACTCTCCAAGGAATTCACAAGGCTGGAGAAATAGCAAAGGTGTACCAACTTATTACTTTTGGCTAATCGCCTATAGTACTAATTTTTGCTGTGATGAATATCAGTTTTCTCTCTCTTTCTAGTGAGTTGGTATGAGCCCTTTGGAGATGTCACTAGCGAGACTTGATGATGTCAGGTGAAAAAGGCTCCCAGAAACGATTGGTGTTACTGGAGGTAATTAGCCAACCGTGCATGCTCAGGTTTCAAAATGCTTAGTTTTATCCTTTATCTAGAGTCACTCATCTACATTTTAGAGTTGCCCTTTTTATTTCTAGCTGTCCAATTGTGAACCGCAACAACTGTATAATCTGCCAACGTTATTTGTTTTTATCATGTCTCAATTAATGTGCTATTCGTACTATGTAGTATTATTCCCAAAGTAACATGTTCATGAAGTTATTTCTTCTTAATGTGTCGGGAGTAATGGGAATAAGAGATACGGTGTGTATCTGCAGCTTGGTTTCGCTAGAACGTCAGCAAGAAACATGCTTAGTGGGAAGAAACCTATCCAGGCTACTGTGAGTTTCACCAGCTTCCTGTCTTACGTTTTTTTGTTGAATCTTTGAAATAAGTTATCCTGCTTCTTGGTATCAATATCAGAGGGTTCTTTTCAGATGTTTCTGCATTCTCGGTGTTCAAAGTTCTTGTGTTTTATGTGGCAGGGTGCAGCTGCTGCTATTCACCATGATAAGATGGTCAGTCTTCTAGATTTTTCTCATTTCTATGTTTTCTGTTGTATAGTTTCTTTTTCTTTTTTATATGTTTATTGTCAGAGAGTATGTTAATTGTCTTATTTTTTAGTTTTTAATTTTATAATGTTAGAACTTCTTATGCATGCATGCTGACTAGATGTGTGGGCTGCACTTTACCTTCAACACGTACTAAAGGACTGGCATTGTTTGCTTACAAATTGTAATATTTAATTTTATTTACCTAACCTTTTAAAGTCTCATTTTTTTCTTACCTAATGTTAGTAAGGCAGCACCTTGTGGAACTGTATGGAGCATATTGGTAATGGAAATTTGCTTGTGAATTTTTTACTTTCTTGTTATTTGAGTAATTGTACATTACCTTGTTGCATGAATTTTCTTTTTTTAGTTCTTGAACTTTCTAATATGGTCACACAAATAGCTGTGTGCATTTGCTGCCTAAATGCTTTGGTTGGAGGTTATTTTTGAATAATCGATTTCTTTGTAGCTTATGTACAATTTTTTTTTATTGCATATAGAAACTATAACTTTCTTTTACCTTTAATAGGCATGAGATGAGCTAACCTGGAAACTGTCACGGCCCGCAAGGAGATATAAAGGTCTGGTATGGCTTGCATCTACGTTGTAATATTTAATTTTTATCTACCTGACCTTTTATAACCTTCTCCTTCTTATTTACCTAATTTATGGACCCACCAGACACGAATTCACAAATCTACTAGCCGTTAGATGGTAACCTGAACCGGATAGGTCACCCGTTTGGTTTAATTCGATACAACTGGAAGCTGCTCCAACCTAACTCTCAAGCGTGTACAGGCATCTCAACACCCCTTGCCACCCCATGATCTCATTATTTTATTTTAAGTAAACTTCATGGTTGGTCCTTGTGGTTTCATTGAGATCTTGGATTTGATCCTTGGTCTTTTAAAACTTGCAAATATAGTCCTTAAATTTTAATTTATCTCTCTTCTTTAGTCCATAGGTCACCTTCTGTTCATGGTCTTTAAAGCTTGCAAATATAGTCATCCTCAAATTTTAATTTATCTATCTTTTATAGTCCATAGGTTAAATTATTTACGCCAAGGGTATTTATGTCATTTAAGTAGGTTTATTTTCCTCGCTCTTTTTATAATCTAGATCCTCCTTTCTAAGGTCCATATCGTGTCCTTCATTAATCTATAATCTAACATAGTCTAAGGTTTATTTCCCTCCCTTCTTGCCATCACCACGTAATTTTTTTGATGCATTTTTGACCTTTTGTTTGATTTTCTACTCGTACCCACATCTCTATTATACTTATTTTTCTTTTGTCGGAATTCTTTCTGGCCAACAATGGCTCTTCTCGCATTCTTCTCAACAAACGATAAAACCTTTCACAATTCCAATAAGTTTGGTTTCGTTTTTCTTCAACAAGAACTCTACCGGGCCTTTAAGAACAATTTGATGTCGTTCAGGTGATCTATAAGTTCCCTTTTCTTACCGTTCTTTTTGTCTGTTTCGAAGAGGCTTTTCCTTATGAATGGGTCTATCAGACTTACTAAAATATCAGCTTGTTAATATGTTTTACTCGCTCGTTTTGCCATCTTTACTTTTTGGTGTTTCCAGATCTAATCCGTTACCGTTTCTTGGTTCATATCTTATATGTGTGTAAACTGCTTTTCTAGGAGCTAATGTCAATGGCTATTACGCCAAGAATGCTTGCAAGTGCTCCCAGTCAATCAATCTGCCTGTATTGTTTCTAATACATCTTGTATCATTTCTTGCTCTTTAATATTGTCCAGAGATGAAAAAAAGGACGGGGATACTTGTAAGAGAATATGCTGGTCGTCCTTATAGAGCTAATACAATGGCAAGCTCATCTTTTTCGGACATTAAAATATTTAAGACCAGTAGATTATTAGATGTTATTTTTTTAATTAGCAAAGCATTCGTTTTCCAAAAAAAATACACAAACACACAAATCGTTAAAATCTAGGAATATGAGTTGGAGATGAAGGTGTGATCATTGGAAAAACAAAACCTATAGCTCAAGATGATGTTCAGGGTCAAGCCTCACGTTACACTTGCCGTTACTTCACTGTGAAACTAGAATGGTTGATCAAGTACCTAAACCGTCTTCTTTCCGGGTCAACCCGGCCTGACCGGGAGTGTTTTGATCCGTTTCTTGACATAAGTGCACCTTTACAATAGGGTTTTGTAGTGTTAGTGTTGTTCTCCCTTTGTTTTACAATAGGCATGTATAGTTCATATTAAGATAACTGAAGTGAAGTTATTTAGTTTTGTTAGTTCTGTGACAGCCTTGAAGTTATATAGTTGTATAAGCCTGCTAAGGGCACATAAGGTACTTTATACCCATAATCTCAACTCTTTGTGACTACTGTTAAGACTGTAGTGACTTAACGTTAGTTTTTTGAATTCAAAAGTGTGTTTTACTTTGTCTAGAAGTCACCAAATACAAATGCAATGACAAACCCGAGCTTCGAAAGTTTTGTGATTTTTTTATATAATTCCAAATATAAGCTTGAAATGATTGAGTGCCATCTTTTGTATTACTTTTCACAATATTAGCATCTAAAAGTTGCAGGAGTTGACATATATAACTTTTCTACCACCACATCCTTTCTTTTTACACTCTATTACACTAAAAATTTCGTTCAGGTTTGTTGTAAAGTGGGGGTGCTTATCTTGCTAGATTTTACTATATTTGCATCTTCATTTTCATTGCAAGTTTGTGAGAATTACAAGTTATTTGCGAAGGATGTTTCAAAGGATACATGCTTATGTTTTATTACTGTGATATTGTGATCTAACTTGGGCATATAATTCCTGGTCATCTGAACATAAAATCATTTTTCTCATGGCCATATTGACATATTGAATCTGCTTCCCTGTTAAACTTTGGACAATGTAAAGATCGCTGCGATATGTTTATCTGTCTGTTAACTCATTCACAATGTCTTTCGAGTGTTACCTTACTTGTATGGTGTGAAAGTATCAATACTCAAGGGAAAATACAAAATATTGAGAGGCGTTTGGCAATCTTTAAAGGGTGGTAGGAGGATATTATAAGTTTAAGGACTAAAAGTGTCATTAGTAGTTATAATTAATTAGAGTCTTATCTTCTTCCTAGTTTTATGGGATTAGATTGCTATTAGATTAGGATTTGCTTTCCTATTTAAATCCTTATAATCTTCATTCTTTTCATCATGATAAAAAGAGGCGATCATTGTTTTGATAAAAAAGAAGAGTTCCACATGTTCTCTTATTTCTGTGGTTAGCAAATTGGCAGTGGTAAGAGGTTATCCATTCTCCATATTGGTTCAATAAGTTTTAATTCATGATATTAAACTTTTTCTCGCCAACATACCCCATATACCACATATAAAATAACTATTCTTTTGATTCGTAAGTTTCACTCTACCTTTTTTTGTGTAAAGGAGAAGTTTAAATGCAATATTCTCACGGATCCAAGTAAATATAAGCTTTACTCCATTTGCCTTCTTCTGGTTTAGACGGTTTTTAATGTTGATTCCTCTACCTTTCATGCCTCTTTTATCAAATGGTATCAAAAACTTGGTCATCCTCATACACAATCCTATCCTTCTATTTCTCAAACCACTTCTATTAACATCGGTTGATAAGACCATATCCATCCCTAATATGCCAATTTTAGCAACCCCAACGCTTGCTAATATGCCTATATCCACCCTTAATATGCTCATATCAGCTTCTCACCATCAAACACCTTCACCTGCTCACCATTAAACACATTCTCACCATTAAACACATTCACCACCCAACTCGCTACCTTTCTTAGCATGGGTTCTTCCAAAACTGTACCATCATCTTCCACTCCACCTCCTTCTCGTCCTCCTTCGCCTAATCTTCGACCCACACCTAAACTAAAGGTTTCATACGATCCTTTTTCTTATCATACTACTACCATACCTCCTTTAACCGAACCCATGATCTTTGTTGTTGCGAACAAATATCCTCAATGGCGTATTGCCATGACCAATGAGTACTTGGTTCATGAGACTTATAGTCCATTAGTATAATATACTGCCATACATGTATGTATCGTATAGTGACCAAATGATGGCCTCTAAGACAATAAGGTGTGTAGAATGCGTGTTTACATCGTGATCAGAATGAAACAATAATCCTACCCCAGACGCCTGGTTTTGTTGATCCACTTAAACCAAACCATGTTTGCGTGCTTCACAAGTCCCTTTATGGACTCAATCAGGCACCAAGCATGATTAGTTTTAATGCTTGAATGGGTCTTTGCACTCACTTGGATTCAAAAGATGCAAAACAAAGAGGGATTTATTTTATGTTGATGACATTATTTTGATAGATAACCTTCTTCGGGTTATCTCACAGTCCAAGTCAAAACATTTGTACAACACATGGGTATTTTTTTCTATTTTATTGAGGTCACTTCTGAAAGCTTAAATTTCATACTCAGATTAATTCAATTTGTTCGTAGTCCTCTTCCACATAATGAACCCCATGCTCATCCTTTGAACCCTCCAAAATTGTTGGATTAAGATTGGGAGTTGTTTTCTTGGAATACTTGGAGGGCTTGCTCAATAGATTTCTCCATCTTTTCATCACTTCTGCTGTTGATACGTTCTTTTCTAAGATTTTAGTGAACCCATTATACACGTAAGAGCTGGGACGTATCAAGTGAAACTTCAATAGAAAGGACCACAAAGTCAAACTAAGGAGAAAGACTCGTAACGATCTTCTCCACAATAGTTGAGAAAGACTTGTAATGATCTTCTCCGCAATACTTTGATTTGTAACAGTTTCACCGAATGCACGGTTTTGACTATCAATAGCCATCAAACGAGAGAAGTATTCTCCCACTAGTTAACATCACTTCATGGGTGATAGCTCTTAAAGGGGGAGAGCTGTTGGCCGAATCAACACCCTTTGATTATAGAGAAATAGCTCAAGGAGTCATCAAAATTAAAATCAATGCTATTCATATTAAGATGTCATCAAAATACATTATTCACCGTTAACTCAAATTAAAACGAACTAGGCACGACCTTAGTTGTTGTGTTTCAAAAATAATATAAAACCAGGCACCCTTTGTTTTACTATTTATTTGTTGTTGCGGCTTAATGCTTATGATAGCGGCCACTAATGTTTTCACTACATAAAACTCGATATACATATCAAAAAATTATGTTTAAAAATTTAAATTCATTTAAAACTTAAAAAAAATATATTTTAACTGAATACTTGAGTCTTAAAGTAGTCTAATTGATACTTGAGGCTTAGAGTAGTCTAACTGATGTAGCTGCAGACTAAAAACGTGATGTAAAAGCGTCTATCACGTCAAATCATTGATTTTCAAATTTTTTTTTGGGTATCATTATAGCAGCAAAGGTTTTTAATTAGATTGGATTAACGTAAGGTAGAGACATTAACAAATTTAATTATTATCCATCGTCCTAGTCGTTACATAAAAGACACAATTGGATACGGTGGTAGTCGGCTATTTTAATAATGAAAAGGACTTGCCACATCACACAGGTAAGCAACCAAGGTCAAATGAAACACGTTTGGATGTGAATCTATACTAATTATATTACTAATATTGTTATTGAAATAAAATAAAAGTTGAAAGTGGCGTAGGATAGGTAATAATGAAACTTTGTTTTAGTGTGTTGTCTTATTCGTAAAAGAAAAATAAAAATGAAGGATTATGTAGACTTGTGACGAGGATTTCAAAACTAAAAGCAAAGACCAAGATTTTCCTTGCTTTCTTTCTGCCTCCCTCTCCCTCTTGTACATTCAGTTGTAAATATGTACAATGTATGTAAATATTGGTATATAACATGCATGAGTTGGATAAGAAAAATATTAATGTTAATATATTGCTTAATAGGTTAGGAAATATAAAAATGTTATTGTTGATATAAGATATAATGAGTACTACGTATGAGTAATAATTTAGTTAAAATATATTGCTTTATAAATTATTTTTTGTATTTCGGTAAAATATTGCTATTAAAAATTCCATTTTTTATACATACCTTGTTTAAAAAATTTAATTTTTAATTATTTTTAAATTTTTATTTAAAAATAAATAGTTTAATATATAACCTTTTATTTTCTTTAATATATAGATTTAAAATATTTATATTTTAAAAAAGTTTGTTGTTTTAAAAAGAATAAATAGCTTTAAAATTTTGTTTGTGATAAAAAGTACATTTTAATCAGACTATGTAGTTTCAATTGATGAGTAAATATGTTTCTAAAAAGTATTGATTTTAGAAAAAAAAAAACAAATGGATTTTAAAATTTTTGACTTTTTATAGGATTTAGCGGAAAAATGAATAGAAAAATGAATGGGATTTTTAAAATTTTGACTTTTTTAAAGGCAAGTGCATGATTATGTTTCGAATGATATGTGTTATTTTAATTGAACCCACTTATTGTTTTCTAACTTGGACCTTACCTCGCACCTCCGATCCTTTCAGGAGAAAGCTTACAATTGAAAAAACCCATTGGTTCAACTCTGAGCATTTTTGCTTATAGTGAGATTAAACAAAAAATCGTCACATATTTATATGTCTTGGTTTATCTCATCCTAACCATTTGATCTAAGGATTATTGATACGTTTGCGAGTCTTTTAATCGTAGGTTTGTGTCATTTGTATATCAACAAATCCCACGTTCTATTTATACACGTAAATTAACAACAATTATGGTGGATGCCAATTTTTGTATTTAAAGATAACTAATCGTAAAAAACAAAAAGAAGATGTGAGACGTGACAAAATAAATTTTAAAAGAAAAAAAGAGAGGCGGCATTTAAAAATTTAACCACATACACTTATACCTCTTAAGTTATGAAAATCTAAATTTTCTTTAAAAAAACGTAGCCCTGCTAAAGGGTGCCATATAGCCTGATCATGATTAGGATTAGGTATTGTAGTTAAATTTTGCTATTTGATACAAGGGTTAATATATATTCGATCGTTTACTTTATTCAATAGATACATAACTATATTTTCTGTTTTTTCTTTATTTTTGTTTTTATGCATTTATGAATCTGAATGTTGATAAATATTAAACTTTGTAATGGAAAAGAAATGGCTTTGATTTGATTTTTGTTGCTTCTTTAGTAAAAACCGGTTGATCTATATCCTAATAAATAGTTACATTTTATGTTACCTGTCAATATCACATTTAACTAAATAAAAGTTTTCTCGTCCAAACCTTGTATGACCTATTAACGTAAATGGTAAGTATCAAATTAAGCATATGACCACTTAAGATTGCTAATATGATCTTTGACTTTAAAATTTATCAATTAGTAAATTACCATTTGCATCCTTGATATTTGTATATATTAACTACTTGTATCCTTACGGTTTCAAAACCATCATTTACCCCCAAAACGTCTCATAATTGTATCCATTGTATTCAAAACCTTAGCACTGTTTGTTAAATCTTTTGTGAAAGAGACTAAATTACGCTTAAAAAAAAAAATTATGAGACCACCCACATCTTTTTTGACCACCATAAATTTTCTCCCTCTCCCTCTCTCTCAAACAAAAACAAATGCATATTTTCTCTCTCATCTCTCTATCACCGTTAAGAGACTATCATACACTTTTTACTACGCACAATGAGTCAATGATATTGACATACTGCTAGGCTCTTGATGTATATGAGTTTAATATTGTTATATGACTATATCTTTACATCTTTCAAAAATTATACATAACACAAAAATAATTCATAAGTTAGTGAAACTAAGAATAAACCAACTAATGGTTTGAGGTCTTTGGTGAGTGGTTTTTAAATAGCTAGACAAAGTGGTTTTGACAACATTCCTTAAATGGAACACGACTAATTTAATTTCTCGCAAAAAGCAAAACGACGACTACTTCCATGTTTCCCAATCAAACCTTCATCTCTCCTTTACACAAAATCAACGACCCTTATATTCCATATTAATCTATTAAAGCGCGCGGAGACAAGACAACAACTAAAAGGGCAGTGAAGCGGTTAGCAAACGGTGACGGGGGCTAAAGGAGATGAAAAATTGATGTAGACATCACTCTAAAATAATAAAAAAATAATGACATTAAGCAACGAAGACACCAACGAGAGGACACCTATTCCTAATCTAATTAAGCCTTGCATTAAAAAGCAGTATCACATTAAACAATAGAGTATTTGGAGATGAAATTAAAAATTAACATAAAGTTTGTTTTAGTTTCACCTCATAAAACCATAAAAGAAACTGGTACTCATTTAGTTCCTTAAATTTCGGTTATACACTCATGGGTATGCATCGGTTAATCTGTTTCAATATAAAATATCAAATAAAGTTAGTTTTTAATAGAGTAAAGTAATACATAATATTATTATTTATATAATATTGTTTACATATGATGTAGAAAACATAAAACAGTACAAGTATGGTTTTAAGGAGAATACATTTATATTATTTTAAGATTCTATTCTAAAAAAAAAAAAGAATTGTTATATATAAATGTAAATCCTAAATTTCTAGGTAATCGCTTAAATCAAATATATGGTATCTTAACTGACTCGAATCTTTTTTTGTAGATTTGTATTAGGAAAAGATTTGGATGTGAAATATGAGTCAGTGACATCAAAGTAAAAGTAATTATTATTAATATTGATTTGATAGGAATAAATATAAAGAAAAGATTATAAAGCAACGGTCGGATGAGGATCTGAGGCTCCGAGATAGAGTTATTATTATTATTATTATTATTATTATTATTATTATTATAATTATTATTATTATTGTTATTATTATTATTAGTATATATAAAACCAAGCGATAGAGTGTCTTCCTTCAATTCTTATATATATATCAATATCAATTCCATCACAACATCTCTAAACTCTCTAATTTCTTCACATTTCTTCTACTTCTAGGGTTTAGTAATCGAAGGTGTTTGTTTATATCATATCCAACTTCAGTTAATCTTGACGGACTTTGATATATCATGAAGCGGATTTGAAGTTTGATGGTTGTTGTATCTGAATTTACTGCTGATTTGAAAGCGATCAAGAGAATTGAAGTCGATCAGATCAAGAGGCGGTGTTAGTGGTCGGTTCGTCCGATTGACCCACACCACCGCACCGGCGGCGGATCATGCGGTGTTTGTTTATATCATATCCATCACAACATCTCTAAACTCTCTAATTTCTTCACATTTTTTCTACTTCTAGGGTTTAGTAATCGAAGGTACGTGTTTGTTTATATCATATCCAACTTCAATTCTAAGTTAATCTTGAATTTACTGCTGATTTGAAAGTGATCAAGAGAATTGAAGTCGATCAGATCAAGAGGCGGCGGTGTTAGTGGTCGGTTCGTACGATTGACCCACACCACCGCACCGGCGGCGGATCATCTATATATATCTAATGGAACATGCTCATGATGATGTAAGTTTAATTTGCTTTCTATTTTCGATCTGAATCAAATATCTATCTATACTCGTGATCAAATCAGCCTGTATGTTTGTCTAGCCCTAATTAGGGGGAAGAAGAAACATATATATCTAATGGAACATGCTTATGTTTTATTACTGTGATATTGTACATATATAAATTTCCTACCACCACATCCTTTCTTTTAACACTGTTACACTAACAACTTTCTTCAGGTTTGTTGTAAAGTGGGAGTGCTTATCTTGCTAGATTTTAGTATATTCGCATCTTCATTTTCTGGCTAGATTTTAGTATATGGTAATCTTATGGTATTTGTGAATGCTACCCTCTATTTTGTTGTAAGTAATTCATATAGTGTCTCTGTTTCAGTGTTTCACAGGTAGCTGCCTCTAGCAAAGTAAGGAAATCACAACATTCACGAGGAGATTTAGTGACGATCTAAATAGATATTTCTGGTATGAGTTTTCTGTCTGTTAGAATATATATATTTATTATAATATTATTGCTAAGAAGACTTGAGCATTTTAGGTCAGTAGGTTGTTTTTGGTTATGTTGGACAATGCATGCTGATGTTGATTTTTAACCCGAGAAACCACATGAGTTTAAAAAACAGGGTATGCTGAAATCAATGCTTAGTCTACTTTATTTATATGTTCCCATGATTCTGAAATCAAGTGTTCGATTATTTTCATGAATCAAGGAGGGCAAACCAATTTGCATACATAATGGGCAGACAAAGCCAATTTTGTGGAGATACGATACTATTGACCTGTTTTAAAAGCTGACAGAATGTGGAGTTTCTTTATATTGTGTTTACGGTAACATTTATCATATTTGATAGTTGATACTACTACATCAAGTTTCACATCTACTTATATCACTAAGTTGCGTTTTGAAGGTTGTATTGATTGCAACTTGGGTAGTAATCTCACCAGTGCTTATACATCAACAGATCCTGCTGGATTTGCTCGAACCATTAAAAGTTGGTTTTGGAACATCGAAGGTCCCCTTCAATGTTCATTTTGGTGGATGTTGTCTACTTGTCAACAAACATGCTAGCTCCTGTGTTGTTTCTATATGATTGTGATGCTCATCACTTCACTCTAGTTTCTAAACTTTCAAAAGTATGTTTTACTTTGTCTTGAAGTTACCAATGCTATAACAATCCTGGGCTTTGAAAGTTTTGTGATTTTGCTTTATAAATGATACATGTAGAATTTTAAACTTGATTTAGTGATTGAGTGCCATCTTTTGTATTACTTTTCACAATATTAGCATCTAAAAGTTGCTAGGATTTAACATATATAAATTTCCTACCACCACATCCTTTCTTTTCACACTGTTACACTAACAACTTTCTTCAGGTTTGTTGTAAAGTAGGGTACATGCTTATATTTTATTACTGTGATATTGTGGGCATATAATTACTGGTCATCTGAACATGGAGTCATTTTTTCCTGGTCATTTTGAATCTGCTCCCCTGTTAAACTGTGGACAATGTAAAGATTGCTGCAGTATGGCTTTCTGTCTGTTAACTCATTCACAATGTCTTTCTAGTGATACTTATTTGTATAGGTGTTATTGTTCTCTAATTGTTGCCCATTTCCTTATTTGAATTGTGTCTCTGATAGGTGCCAAAGCTGTTGTTCTGGCCATAGCTGTCGTGTTTCAAGCCTTTAGGTTTGTGATTGATTTATTTTGGTTTTGGTATGTTGAAGGTTCTTATCTTATTCTAGTTGGGCTTAGTGTTGCATTGAGCTTATATTTTGTTTAATGTTTATGATTAATTAGAAGTTAATTCATTTCTTTAAAATAGGGACAGAACTGGAAGCTGCGGCTGAGGCTTCAGGCTCTGGTCCTTGTGAAGAAGCTGCTGTTGAGAGTATGTATTCAATATAAGTATTACTATATTTCTGAACTTGCCTAGTTTCTAAATGTTCAAAGTCCCAGTCTACGAAAGTTTTGTGAATTTTGCTATATAATTCCAAACGGTACACGTAGATTATTAAACTTGATTTAGTGTTTGAGTGCCATCTTTTGTATTACTTTTCACAATATTAGCATCTTAAAGTTGCTAGGATTTAACATATATAAATTTCCTACCACCGCATCCTTTCTTTTCACACTGTTACACTAACAACTTTCTTCAGGTTTGTTGTAAGTGGGGGTGCTTATGAGATACCCAAAGGTATATTGTTACTTCAATGCTTTTCTTTACATATTTTAACTGTTCTCTTAAAACCTCCCGAATTGATTTGAAGAAAATTGAAGAATACCTTCTAGATTGGCTTCAAGCTATGTTTGGGTTTCTGGTAACAAATGTTGCTTTTTATGTAGTTTTAATGTCAGTAATGGAAGTATTACAGCTAATTATGTTTCATTTAGTACACATACAAAGATTTGAATAGTAAATCCTTCATGAACATGAAGTAGAGCTATGTGTTCAGCTCCATGACCATTACATAAATCTTGTAATTTTCAGAAGGATAACATGGCAAATGAGCAGGAGCATTTGATTTTGTTTCTTGCAAAATTTGGCAAAATTCCAAAACCTGATCTGCGCCCAATGTGCCATTGTATATTTATATAAATACACTGTGCAGTAAATTTCTACTTTAGCTAATATTTCAAGTTGTCACACTATTAAGATTTATTTTATTGTTTGACTAGTTGGATGAAGGTACGTAAAATGAAGTGACGAAGAAGCTTTTAAGAACTACAAGAAATGGTGCAAGTACTTGGACAGAAAGTGGTTGACAGCTTATGGAGGAGATGAGGAAACTTTTTTGACAAAAGTGGTTACTACTATCTATGATGTGATAACAAAGGTATCCATACACTCTATTTTATTTTTGCTTAAATTGTAAGTAACTTATATAGTGTCTCTGTTTTGCTGTTTCACCGGTGGCTTCCTCAAGCAAAGTAAGGAAATCACAACATTCACAAGGAGATTTAATGACGATCTAAAGATACTTCTGGTATGAGTTTTCTGTTTGTTAGAATATATATATATATATATATATATATATATATATATATATATTATAATATTATTGCTAAGAAGACTTGAGCATTTTAGGTCAGTAGGTTGTTTTTGGTTACGATGGACAATGCATGCTGATGTTGATTTTTAACCTGAGAAACCAAATGATAAAAAAACGGGATATGCTGAAATCAATGCTTAGTCTACTTTATTTATATGTTCCCATGATTCTGAAATCAAGTGTTCGATTATTTTCTTGAATCAAGGAGGGCAAACCAATTTGCATACATAATGGGCAGACAAAGCCAATTTTGTGGAGATACGATACTATTGACCTGTTTTAAAAGCTGACAGAATGTGGAGTTTCTTTATATTGTGTTTACGGTAACATTTATCATATTTGATAGTTGATAGTACCTCAAGTTTCACATCTACTTTTATCACTAAGTTGCGTTTTGAAGGTTGTATTGGTTGCAACTTGGGTAGTAAACTCACCAGTGTTTATACATCTTAGGATCCTGCTGGATTTGCTCGAACCATTAAAAGTTGGTTTTGGAACATATTTTGGTGGATGTTGTCTACTTGTCAACAAACATGCTAGCTTCTGTGTTGTTTCTATATGATTGTGATGCTCATGATGCCCATGACTTAACTTTAGTTTCTAAATGTTCAAAAGTGTGTTTTACTTTGTCCTGAAGTTACCAATGCAATGACAAGCCTGGGCTTCAAACTTTTGTGATTTTTGCTTTATAAATGATGCATGTAGAATATTAAACTTGATTTAGTGATTGAGTGCCATCTTTTGTATTACTTTTCACAATATTAGCATCAAAAAGTTGCTAGGAGTTAACATATATAACTTTCGTACCGCTACATCCTTTCTTTTCACACTGTTACACTAACAATTTTCTTCAGGTTTTGTCGTAAAGTAGGGTACATGCTTATGTTTTATTCCTGTGATATTGTGATCTAGCTTGGGCTACATCCTTTCTTTTCACACTGTTACACTAACAATTTTCTTCAGGTTTTGTCGTAAAGTAGGGTACATGCTTATGTTTTATTACTGTGATATTGTGATCTAGCTTGGGCATATAATTACTGGTCATCTGAACATGGAGTCATTTTTTCCTGGTCATTTTGAATCTGCTCCCCTGTTAAACTGTGGACAATGTAAAGATTGCTGCAGTATGGCTTTCTGTCTGTTAACTCATTCACAATGTCTTTCTAGTGTTACTTTATTTGTATAGGTGTTATTGTTCTCTAATTGTTGCCCATTTCCTTATTTAATTTGTGTCTCTGATAGGTGCCAAAGCATGTTGTTCTGGCCATAGCTGTCCTGTTTCAAGCCTTTAGGTTTGTGATTGATTTATTTTGGTTTTGGTATGTTGAAGGCTCTTATCTTATTCTAGTTGGGCTTAGTGTTGCAATGAGCTTATATTTTGGTTAATGTTTATGATTAATTAGAAGTTAATTCATTTCTTGAAGATAGGGACAGAACATCTTTTCTTTTCACTGTCAAAAATTTTTTACAGGAAAAGTTAAAAGAGAAAAAGCCTATTATCGCAGAAGTACACGCTAATACTCTCCAAGGAATTCACGAGGCTGGAGAAATAGCAAAGGTATACCAACTTATTACTTCCACCACATCCTTTCTTTTCACACTGTTACACTAACAATTTTCTTGAGGTTTGTTGTAATGTGGGGGTGCTTATCTTGCTAGATTTTAGTCTATTTGCATCTTCATTTTCATTGCAAACTTGTGAGAATTACAACTTGTTTGCTAAGAATGTTTCAAAGGGTACATGCTTATGTTTTATTATTGTGATATTGTGATCTAACTTGGGCATATAACTCATGGTCATCTGAACAAGGAATCATGTTTTTCCTGGCCATTTTGAATCTGCTCCCCTGTTAAACTGTGGACAATGTAAAGATTGCTGCAGTATGGCTTTCTGTCTGTATACTCATTCACAATGTCTTTCTAGTGTTACTTTATTTGTATAGGTGTTATTGTTCTCTAATTGTTGCCCATTTCCTTATTTAATTTGTGTCTCTGATAGGTGCCAAACCTCTTCTGGCCATAGCTGTCGAGTAATTTCAAGCCTTTAGGTTTGTGATTGATTTATTTTGGTTTTGGTATGTTGAAACTTCTTATCTTATTCTAGTTGGTCTTAGTGTTGCATTGAGCTTATATTTTGGTTAATGTTTATGATCAATTAGAAGTTAATTCCCATTCTTGAAGATAGGGTCAGAACAGGATGTTGCGGCTGAGGCTTCAGGCTCTGGTCCTTGTGAAGAATCTGCCGTTGAGAGTATGTATTCAAGATAAGTATTACTATATTTTTCACTTGCCTAGTTTCTAAATGTTCAAAGTCCCAGTCTACGGAAGTTTTGTGATTTTAGCTATATAAAACGATACACGTAGAATATTAAACTTGATTTAGTGTTTGAGTGGCATGTAAAGATTGCTGCAGTATGACTTTCTGTCTGTTAACTTATTCACAATATCTTCCTAATGTTACTTTATTTGTATAGGTGTTATTGTTCTCTAATTGTTGCCCATTTCCTTTTTCAAATTGTGTCTCTGATAGGATGCTATGGAAAAAAAAATCAAAAACAAAGTTGCCAAAGCTGTTGTTCTGACCTTAAGCAGTCATGTTTCAAGCCTTTAGGTTTGTGATTGAATTATTTTTGTTTTGGTATGTTGAAGGTTCTTATTTTACTCTAGTCGGGCGTAGTGTTGCATTTAGCTTATATTTTGTTTAATGTTTATGATTATTTAGAAGTTAATTCATTTCTTGAAGATAGGGACAGAACAGGAAGCTGCAGCTGAGGCTTCGGGCTCTGGTCCTTGTGAAGAATCTGCTGCTGAGAGTATGTAATGTTGAAAGAGAGAAAGCCAGGGTTTTGTAATGGATGGTTAGTGCTTCTTATCTTTGTTTTATGAAAATTAGCAACCATTTTTTTATTTATTTTTGTATCACTTGTAGGTGTACATTCTACCATTTTTTGCATCTCTTTACATCACTTACTCCATCGAATAATACTTCTATATGATGGCCATAATTTTTTAGTGGAGTGGGGTTAAGGAGGGTGCTTTTGTTATGCAAGCATGCTGGTCCTGTTATTTTCTGTGACATTTGAGTAAGTTGTCTTTCACTGTCAATAATTTTTTATAGGAAAAGTTAAAGGAGAGAAAGCCTATTATCGCAGAAGTACTCGCTAATACTCTCCAAGGAATTCACAAGGCTGGAGAAATAGCAAAGGTGTACCAACTTATTACTTTTGGCTAATCGCCTATAGTACTAATTTTTGCTGTGATGAATATCAGTTTTCTCTCTCTTTCTAATGAGTTGGTATGAGGCCTTTGGAGATGTCACTAGCGAGACTTGATGATGTAAGGTGAAAAAGGCTCCCAGAAACGATTGGTGTTACTGGAGGTAATTAGCCAACCATGCATGCTCAGGTTTCAAAATGCTTAGTTTTATCCTTTATCTAGAGTCACTCATCTACATTTTAGAGTTGCCCTTTTTATTTCTAGCTGTCCAATTGTGAACCGCAACAACTGTATAATCTGCCAACGTTATTTGTTTTTATCATGTCTCAATTAATGTGCTATTCATACTATGTAGTATTATTCCCAAAGTAACATGTTCATGAAGTTATTTCTTCTTAATGTGTTGGGAGTAATGGGAATAAGAGATACGGTGTGTATCTGCAGCTTGGTTTCGCTAGAACGTCAGCAAGAAACTTGCTTAGTGGGAAGAAACCTATCCAGGCTACTGTGAGTTTCACCAGCTTCCTGTCTTATGTTTTTTTGTTGAATCTTTGAAATAAGTTATCCTGCTTCTTGGTATTGATATTTTATTTTCTCTTACCACTATGCAAGCCTGCTGTTAAGAAGGTCAGTCCTGTGAAGACGGCTGTTGGAAAGAAAATAGATATACCGCGTCAAACCAAAAAATTGAACTTGTTGACGTTGAGGTAACGCCCTTTTGTCAAACACACACACACATACACGCGTATAAATAATCTTATGAGCTTAAGAACTTTTGGACCAACATTATGCCTTTTTTAAACAAATACCCTATCTTGTGTGTTGCTTGCATCCAGATAAGATGACCCTTGAAGAGGTGGAAAGAAGAATTGGATCTCTCCTTCAAGTAGATACCATCATCCAGTTGAAGAGTGCCAGAGCGACTTGAAGGTTTCTTATTTTCAAATTTGATATAAGAATGTGACATGTGTTATCTTATTGATTCCATTGTCTATTAGACAATGGACTTTATTTTAATAACTAATGGTAAAGTTGATTTATATTTATATTTCATATTTACTAATGATTGTACCATTCAGTAATATGTTTTTATAATTATTATGTCTTTCCTGCATCAATGACCACATTCAAAGAACATGATGAAGTGCTCCAAGACATTGACCAGTTGGTTGAGATTTCAATTCATCTCCTGTGTTGTTCCTGGCTGGACTCGAAAAGTATGTAGATCAGCAACAGGTCATTGAAGTTGTCATCCATATGGCTTCTATTGCATCAAAGTTTCCAAATAAAGTTATTGTGCCTTGCATGGGAGGTAATTAAAGATTAAATAGGTTGCACATAGTAACTATTTGCAATCATAAACTATAAATTTGTCATTTGCATTAAAACAGACGCTCTTATCTTTTGAGTTTGTTTTACATCTGTAGTTTGTAAATTTTGGCATGATGACAGGCAAGTGTAGTCGCTTTCTCAGAGATGGTGGGCTGTGGTTTTCTTTTTGAAAGAGCAAGTGTAGTCAAGCATCTTGACTGGTGATCATTGGCCTCAATAATCTTCTAATGAGCCTGGACGCTTTGTGGGCCTGATATCAATATCAGAGGGTTCTTTTCAGATGTTTCTGCATTCTCGGTGTTCAAAGTTCTTGTGTTTTATCTGGCAGGGTGCAGCTGTTGCTATTCACCATGATAAGATGGTCAGTCTTCTAGATTTATCTCATTTCTATGTTTTCTGTTGTATAGTTTCTTTTTCTTTTTATATGTTTATTGTCAGAGAGTATGCTAATTGCCTTATTTTTTAGTTTTTAGTTTTATAATGTTAGAACTTCTTATGCATGCATGCTGACTAGATGTGTGGGCTGCACTTTACCTTCAAAACGTACTAAAGGACTGCCATTGTTTGCTTACAAATTGTAATATTTAATTTTATTTACCTAACCTTTTAAAGTCGCATTTTTTCTTACCCTAATGTTAGTAAGGCAGCACCTTGTGGGAACTGTATGGAGCATATTGGTAATGGAAATTTGCTTGTGAGTTGTTTTACTATTTTGTTATTTGAGTACTTGTACATTACCTTGTTGCATGAATTTTCTTTTTTTAGTTCTTGAACTTTCTAATATGGTCACACAAATAGCTGTGTGCATTTGCTGCCTAAATGCTTTGGCTGGAGGTTATTTTTGAATAATCGATTTCTTTTGTAGTTTATGTATAATTTTTTTTTATTGCATATAGAAACTATAACTTTCTTTTACCTTTAATAGGCACGAGATGAGCTAACCTGGAAACTG
Source organism: Flaveria robusta (assembly GCA_025506415.1). NCBI lineage: Eukaryota > Viridiplantae > Streptophyta > Magnoliopsida > Asterales > Asteraceae > Flaveria > Flaveria robusta. The sequence continues at coordinate 120,887 of JACCIZ010000144.1, forward strand.
TCACGGCCCGCAAGGAGATATAAAGGTCTGGTATGGCTTGCATCTATGTTGTAATATTTAATTTTTATCTACCTGACCTTTTAGAATCTTCTCCTTCTTATTTACCTAATTGATGGACCCACCAGACACGAATTCACAAATCTACTAGCCGTTAGATGGTAACCTGAACCGGATAGGTCACCCGTTTGGTTTAATTCGATACAACTGGAAGCTGCTCCAACCTAACTCTCAAGCGTGTGCAGGCATCTCAAAACCCCTTGCCACCCCATGATCTCATTATTTTATTTTAAGTAAACTTCATGGTTGGTCCTTGTGGTTTCATTAAGATCTTGGATTTGATCCTTGGTCTTTTAAAACTTGCAAATATAGTCCTTAAATTTTAATTTATCTCTCTTCTTTAGTCCATAGGTCACCTTCTGTTCATGGTCTTTAAAGCTTGCAAATATAGTCATCCTCAAATTTTAATTTATCTATCTTTTATAGTCCATAGGTTAAATTATTTACGCCAAGGGTGTTTATGTCATTTAAGTAGGTTTATTTCCCTCGCTCTTTTTATAATCTAGATCCTCCTTTCTAAGGTCCATATCGTGTCCTTCATTAATCTATAATCTAACATAGTCTAAGGTTTATTTCCCTCCCTTCTTGCCATCACCATGTAATTTTTTCGATGTATCTTTGACCTTTTGTTTGATTTTCTACTCGTACCCACATCTCTATTATACTTATTTTTTTTTTTGTCGGAATTCTTTCTGGCCAACAATGGCTCTTCTCGCATTCTTCTCAACAAACGATAAAACCTTTCACAATTCCTATAAGTTTGGTTTCGTTTTTCTCCAACAAGAACTCTACCGGGCCTTTAAGAACAATTTGATGTCGTTCAGGTTATCCATAAGTTCCCTTTTCTTGCCGTTCTTTTTGTCTGTTTCGAAAAGGCTTTTCCTTATGAATGGGTCTATCAGACTTACTAAAATATCAGTTTGTTAATATGTTTTACTTGCTCGTTTTGCCATCTTTACTTTTTGGTGTTTCCAGATGTAATCCGTTACCGTTTCTAGGTTCATATCTCATACACGTGTAAACTGCTTTTCTAGGAGCTAATGTCAATGGCTATTACGCCAAGAATGCTTGCAAGTGCTCCCAGTCAATCAATCTGCCTGTATTGTTTTTAATACATCTTGTATCATCTTTTGCTCTTTAATAGTGTCCAGAGATGAAAAAAAGGACGGGGATACTTGTAAGAGAATATGCTGGTCGTCCTTATAGAGCTAATACAATGGCAAGCTCATCTTTTTTGTACATTGAAATATTCAAGAACAGTAGATTATTAGATGTTATTTTTTTAATTAGCAAAGCCTTCGTTTTCCAAAAAAAATACACAAACACACAAATCGTTAAAATCTAGGAATATGATTTGGAGATGAAGGTGTGATCATTGGAAAAACAAAACCTATAGCTCAAGATGATGTTCAGGGTCAAGCCTCACGTTACACTTGCCGTTACTTCACTGTGAAATGGTTGATCAGGTACGTAAACCGTCTTCTTTCTGGGTCAACCCGGCCTGACCGGGAGTGTTTTGATCCGTTTCTTGACATAAGTGCACCTTTACAATAGGGTTTTGTAGTGTTAGTGTTGTTCTCCCTTTGTTTTACAATAGGCATGTATAGTTCATATTAAGATAACTGAAGTGAAGTTATTTAGTTTTGTTAGTTCTGTGACAGCCTTGAAGTTATATAGTTGTATAAGCCTGCTAAGGGGACATAAGGTACTTTATACCCATAATGTCAACTATTTGTGATTACTGTTAAGACTGTAGTGACTTAACGTTAGCTTTTAAGTCTTCAAAAGTGTGTTTTACTTTGTCTAGAAGTTACCAAATACAAATGCAATGACAAACCCGAGCTTCGAAAGTTTTGTGATTTTTTTATATAATTCCAAATATAAGCTTGAAATGATTGAGTGCCATCTTTTGTATTACTTTTCACAATATTAGCATCTAAAAGTTGCCAGGAGTTGACATATATAACTTTCCTACCACCACATCCTTTCCTTTTACACTCTATTACACTAAAAATTTCGTTCAGGTTTGTTGTAAAGTGGGGGTGCTTATCTTGCTAGATTTTACTATATTTGCATCTTCATTTTCATTGCAAGTTTGTGAGAATTACTAGTTATTTGCGAAGGATGTTTCAAAGGATACATGCTTATGTTTTATTACTGTGATATTGTGATCTAACTTGGGCATATAATTCCTAGTCATCTGAACATAAAATCATTTTTCTCCTGGCCATATTGACATATTGAATCTGCTTCCGTGTTAAACTTTGGACATTGTAAAGAATGCTGCGATATGTTAATCTGTCTGTTAACTCTTCACAATGTCTTTCGAGTGTTACTTTACTTGTATGGTGTGAAAGTATCAATACTCAAGGGAAAATACAAAATATTGAGGGGCGTTTGGCAATCTTTAAAGGGTGGTAGGAGGATATTATAAGTTTAAGGACTAAAAGTGTCATTAGTAGTAGTTCTAATTAATTAGAGTCTTATCTTCTTCCTAGTTTTATGGGATTAGATTGCTATTAGATTAGGATTTGCTTTCCTATTTAAATCCTTGTAATCTTCATTCTTTTCATCATGATAAAAAGAGGCGATCATTGCTTTGATAAAAAAGAAGAGTTCCACATGTTCTCTTATTTCTGTTGTTAACAAATTGGTATTAGAGGCGGATTTCCAGATTTTCAATAGCAATTGAAGCCGTCTGATTTTCGATTGCAATTGAAGTAGCCGATTCCCACTCACAGCAAGCCAATCTCTAATTGCAGCAAGCAATTCCAGATTGCAAGGGTGTTACAATCCATCAAGGATTCAACGTTTGAAGTTCCAATTAAGGAAACTTGGTCTGGTATGGCTTGCATCTACATTGTAATATTTAATTTTTATCTATCTCACTTTTTAGAATCTTCCCCTTCTTATTTACCTAATTGATGGACCCACTAGACACGAAATTACAAATCTACTAGCCGTTGATGGTAACCAAAATCGGATAGGTCACCCGGGTGGTTTAATGTGGTTTAATTCGATCCAACTGGAAGCTGCTCCAACCTAACTCTCAAGCATGTGCAGGCATCTCAATTCTCAACACCCCTTGCGCCCCAAGATCTCATTATGTTATTTTAAGTAAACTTCATGGTTGGTCCCTGTGGTTTCATTAAGATCTTGGATTTGATCCTTGGTCTTTTAAAACTTGCAAATATAGTCCTTAAATTTTAATTTATCTCTCTTCTTTAGTCCATAGGTCACCTTTTGTTCATGGTCTTTAAAGCTTGCATGTATAGTCATCCTCAAATTTTAATTTATCTATCTTTTATAGTCCATAGGTTCAATTATTTACGCCAAGGGTGTTTACGTCATTTTAAGTAGGTTTATTTCTCTCCCTTTTTTTATAATCTAGATCCTCCTTTCTAAGGTCCATATCGTCTCCTTCATTAATCTATAATCTAACATAATCTAAGGTTTATTTCCCTCCCTTCTTGCCATCACCATTTAATTTTTTTGATGCATCTTGGACCTTTTGTTTGATTTTCTACTTGTAAACTGCAATTTGAAATTAAAACTATTTGTTTCTCGGCAATAGTTTGGATAGTCAAGTCGATCGAAGCATGTTTATCATATTACTACTGTTTTATGTTTTTTTTTTGTTTTCCAGTCATAGCGTCAGTTTACTTCCGCTACGACTACGGGGGAGTATTAGACACTATTATTAGGGTTATTAGTATAAGCTCAGGACCAGTTACGTTTTAGGGTTTGCTTTATATTCTCTATATGTTATAACCAAAGCTATCAACAATATTCATTCAGTATTTTACCATCTTACACTAGTGCTCCGAGTCAATCCATCTGCTTATATTGTTTTTAACATCTTGTATCATTTTTTGCTCTTTAATATTGTCCAGAGATGAAAAGGGCGGGGACACTTGTAAAAGAATATGCTAGTCGTCCTGATAGAGCTAATACAATGGCAAGCTCGTCTTTTTTCGGACATAGAAATATTCAAGACAGTAAATTATCAGATGTTATTATTTAATTAGCAAAGCATTTGTTTTCCAAAAAAATACACAAACACACAAATGACAAATCGTTAAAATCTAGGAATACGAGTTGGAGGTGAAGGTGTGATCATTGGAAAAACAACACCTATAGCTCAAGATGAGGTTCACGGTCAAGCCTCATGTTACACTTGTCGTTTATTCACTGTGAAACTAGAATGGTTGATCAGGTATGTAAACTGTCTATTTTCTCTTCTTTTCGGATCAACCCGGCTTGACGAGAACTGTTATGATTCGTTTTTGACATAAGTGCACCTTTACAAAGGGTTTTGTAGTGTTAGTGTTGTTCTCACTTTGTTTTACATGTTTATTATGAGGCATGTAATTAAGATAACTGAAGTGAAGTTATTTAGTTTTGTTAGTTCTGTGACAGCCTTGAAGTTATATAGTTGTATAAGCCTGCTTAAGGGGACATTAGGTACATTATAGAATTGGGGCCTAGTCAACAAGCTTCTCAACTTCCTTTTGCTTATACGAGGAAGGCCTAAAAAGAGCCCTGGAAGAGGCATCTACTTCTGATCTAAAGACGGATTGACAATCACCTATGAGGTAGTTGTTGTGAGGCATAGAACTAACCTTAAGAGGAGGTATGAGACCTATCTCTCGCTCTATCGACGTAGGTGGTTGCTTTTCCACTTTTGAGTCGGACTGCTACAACTGTTGAGCTATACTACTTAGGGAGTCCAATAAAGGGTAAAGATTTAGAGTAGGACTGCTCTCCACTTTAGGGACAGCCTTTTAGTACCCATAATGTCAACTCTTTGTGATTACTATTAAGACTGTAGTGACTTAATGTTAGTTTTTAAGTCTTCAAAAGTGTGTTTTACTTTGTCTAGAAGTTACCAAATACAAATGCAATGACAAACCCGAGCTTCGAAAGTTTTGTGATTTTTTTAATATAATTCCAAGTATAAGCTTGAAATGATTGAGTGCCATCTTTTTTTTTGAACGGCAAATGTGCAACCCTGCTTCGGAGAATAGGTGTTATCTTAATCGGGCCCATAGATTCGTTTCCTGGCTGAGATCGCACCCCCAACCCCCTCAGAAGAAAATCCATTGTGGATAAAACCCCTTATCTCAACCCTGAGCATTTTTGCTCAGAGTGAGAATTGAATCCATGACCTCCTAATATTTACATGTCATGGGCACCTAACCTTAACCTTAACCAGTTGGGCTAAGGATCATTGATTGAGTGCCATCTTTTGTAATACTTTTCACAATATTAGCATCTAAAAGTTGCTAAGAGTTGACATATATAACCTACCTACCACCACATCCTTTCTTTTTACACTCCATTACACTAACAATTTCGTTTAAGTTTGTTGTAAAGTGGGGGTGCTTATCTTGCTAGATTTTACTATATTTGCATCTTCATTTTCATTGCAAATTTGTGAGAATTACAATTATCTTGCTTACGTTTGATTACTGTGATATTGTGATCTAACTTGGGCATATAATTCCTGGTTATCTGAACATGAAATCATTTTTTTCCTGGCCATATTGAATCTGCTTCCCTGTTAAACTTCGGACAATGTAAAGATTGTTGCGGTATGGTTTATCTGTCTCTTAACTCGTTCACAATGTCTTTCGAGTGTTACTTGTATAGTGTGAAAGTATCAATACCGAAGGGTAAAAACGCAAAATATTAAGGGGCGTGTGGCAATCTTTGAAGGGTGGTAGGAGGAGATTATAAGTTTAAGGACTAAAAGTGTCATTAGTAGTAGTTCTAATTAATTAGTGTCTTATCTTCTTCCTAGTTTTATGGGATTAGATTGCTATTAGATTAGGATTTGCTTTCCTATTTAAATCCTTGTAATCTTCATTCTTTTCATCATGATAAAAAGAGGCGATCATTGTTTTGATAAAAAGAAGAGTTCCACATGTTCTTTTATTTCTATGGTTAACAAATTGGTATTAGAGGCGGATTTCCAGATTTTCAATAGCAATTGAAGCCGCCTGATTTTTGATTGCAATTGAAGTAGCCGATTCCCACTCACAGCAAGCCAATCTCTAATTGCAGCAAGCAATTCTAGATTGCAAGGGTGTTACAATCCATCAAGGATTCAACGTTTGAAGTTCCAATTAAGGAAACTTGGTCTGGTATGGCTTGCATCTACATTGTAATATTTAATTTTTATCTATCTCACTTTTTAGAATCTTCCCCTTCTTATTTACCTAATTGATGGACCCACCGGACACGAATTCACAAATCTACTAGCCGTTGATGGTAACCAAAATCGGATAGGTCACCCGGGTGGTTTAATTCGATCCAACTGGAAGCTACTCCAACCTAACTCTCAAGCATGTGCAGGCATCTCAATTCTCAACACCCCTTACCACCCCAAGATCTCATTATGTTATTTTAAGTAAACTTCATGGTTGGTCCCAGTGGTTTCATTAAGATCTTGGATTTGATCCTTGGTCTTTTAAAACTTGCAAATATAGTCCTTAAATTTTAATTTATCTCTCTTCTTTAGTCCATAGGTCACCTTTTGTTCATGGTCTTTAAAGCTTGCATATATAGTCATCCTCAAATTTTAATTTATCTATCTTTTATAGTCCATAGGTTCAATTATTTACGCCAAGGATGTTTACGTCATTTTAAGTAGGTTTATTTCCCTCCCTCTTTTTATAATCTAGATCCTCCTTCTAAGGTCCATATCGTCTCCTTCATTAATCTATAATCTAACATAATCTAAGGTTTATTTCCCTCCCTTCTTGCCATCACCATTTAATTTTTTTTGATGCATCTTGGACCTTTTGTTTGATTTTCTACTTGTAAACTGCAATTTGAAATTAAAACTATTTGTGGCTACTTTAACCTCCGTGTACCCACATCTCTGTTATACTTAATTTTCTTTTGTCGGAACTTTTTCGGGCCAACAATGGCTCTTCTCGTAGTCTTCTCAATAAACGATAAAACCTCTCACAATTCCTATAAGTTTGATTTTGTTTTTCTCCAACAAGAACTCTTTCGGGCCTTTAAGAACAATTTGATATCGTTTAGGTGATCTATAAGTTTCCTTTTCTTGCCTTTCTTTTTGTCCGTTTCGAAGAGGCTTTTCCTTATGAATGGGTCACTAAAATATCAGTTAGTTAATATGTTTTATTTGCTCGTTTTGCCATCTTTACTTTTTGGTGTTTCCAGATGTAACCCATTACTGTTTCTAGGTTTATATTTCATACGCGTGCAAACTACTTTTCCAAGAGCTAATGTCAATGGCTATTGCGCCTAGAATGCTTGCAAGTTGTTAGACGATATTATTAGGGTTATTAGTATGAGCCCATGGGCCCAGTTAGGTTTTAGGGTTTGCTTTTTATTCTCTATATATTATAACCAAAGCTATCAATAATTTTCATTCAGTGTTTTACCATCTTACATGGTATCAGAGCCTTAAGGTTTTGGTTGCCTTTTTCTCTGCTGCACCACCACAAAAATATACAAACCCTAGCCGTCGCCACCGAGTTCAAACCCTAGACAGGGCGGTGTGCCGCCACAGCCGCCGCCTTGTCCCGCCTTCGTCTTCTCTTTCGTTTCTTATCTATTTTATAGTTTATGTTGAATGTAGCTTCGTTATCGGTTGAGGATTCAAACCTATTACCCATATCCATTCTCTTGGTTCGTTCACATCCATTCTCTTGATTCGTTCACATGTATTCTCTTGGTTTGTTCACATCCATTTGTCTCGTCTCTAATGCTAATGTAGTTGACTGCAATTGGGTCTTAAGCTTAAAAGAGATCAAATAGCGTTACAAGGCATGCTTAGTGACCAATGCTAAAATATACTATCATATTTGGTGGTTGACTTTTATGAGACTTTTAGTCCAATACTAAAATATACTATCATACGTGTATATATCTTGCCATAAGGAAAAGATGGCTTCTGTAACAATTAGGTGTGTAGAATGTGTTTTTGCATCGTAGCCTGATATACTTGTGTGAAGCTTTTGGTTTTGTTGATCCACATAACCTGAACCATGTTTGCATGCTTTACAAGTCCCTTTATGGACCATTTATGACTATTGACTGAAACAGACACTCAGATCAACGTTTGGATATATGGGGCTTTGCATTCACTTGGATTCAGAGGATCAAAAGTGAGAGGGATTTGTTTTATGTTGATAACATTATTTTGACAGATAACAATCATGAGGTTATCCACAGTTTGAGTCAAACATTTGATCAACATATGGGCTACTCTTTTCTATTTATGGAGGTCATTTCTAAAGGCTTGAATATGATTCTCTCTTAGAAGAAATATATTTTAGAGCTTCTTCATAGGGCTGGCGTGGCTAAACCACTTACTTCTATCACTACTACAACAAACTTAGCTTGTTGTTTAATACCCAAACTTGTTATTTCAACCAACCATAGAGATTATGTTTGTAATTAACTTAAAAATATATATATATATATAAAAAAGAAAAACTATAAAAGTTGATTGATTGTTTTTTTAAGAAGCTAGCTAATCTCAAAAATAATATACTTAAACTAAAAGAGTTGTACCACTATGAGAAAATACAGTCACTTCCGATGTTCGGATTTATGATAAAGTTGATGAATTTAATGTCGATTTCAATATTGATTTGGTTACATTGACACAAACTAGTACAATTTCACCACTAACCTAAAGCATAATCCTACTTCCACACCAAATGTATGTTACTTAACTAAACTAATTAGAATTGAGGCTAAGAGATTATTAGCCAAGCATGATGAAAGAACTTGAACACACGACATTTCATTAAAACTCTTAATTTTGATCCATCGAAATTCTTTTTGTGGAACTCCCGGTTGTGCGCGGCTGTATTGTGAGTCCACTCCTATTTTTGACCAGCTATGCTTGTTCGTGGAGCACGTAAGGCATAAAAATTAGCATAATGTGACAAGTCATCTTACTAAATTTCCATGCAACACACTTGCTTGCCTAATGGTCAGTCTAACCGTCTTTTTATGATAAGGTTTACTTGTTTTGTCCTGATTCTTACTCATCAAGAGAGCGGCGACAACCCACAACGAGTGTTATTCCACAAGTGCAAGCATATTATTATAAGACTTTTCTTGATAACTGTGGCTTTTTCTGATAAGAACAATAGGAGTAGTTAGCAAACCCAAGTGTTCAAGCAAGATTTGACTAGTAATGATCTTTGAACTTTTGGCGTGTCACGCTGAGGTCGAGTAGTATTACCTTAAATGATTTTTTTATTATATTAGTTGTGAATGGGAAAAATCCCTCATAAATTGATGTAATTGTTTCCTATTATTAACCTTAGTTATCAGAACATCATATACGTTGTATGATTAAAATGACGTAAGCATCTTGTAGATCAAATAACATGAACGAGCACTTCGTAATCTCCTATAGCCTCCTAGCTTACTACAATAAAATATCTTATATATTCATTAAAGTAAAAATCGTGCACAACTTGCAAACAAGCCATTGATACAAATTAGACAATGCTATCAAACTTGAAATAACACAAATGTGACCACTGCAAGTAACAAAGCTTGGCTTGATTTTTAACCCATAGAAAAATCCCGTTGCAGGGCCGGTTCTGAGAATTCGCAAAGGATTTTGGGCCTGGGGCGAGAACAAATAATAGGCCCCTATAATACGACATAAAAAAAATATAAACCGAATAACTTATATATAAAAATTTAGAATACGATGATAATTTTTATGACAATAAACAAAACGAAAGTATATATTGTAGCAAAATGATTAAATTTTTGGAAAAACTTATGTATATCCACTTCTTGAGACATTCTTTTTTCTTCCTCTATTTTCTTACTTTTATGTTTTTGACAACCAAATAGGTATTTGTATATAGGATGCATAATCTATACTAATAATCATTTACGATGTGGGACACATGGCATTCCCATAATGCTTCCCCCAATTATTTTCCCGCCTAAACTATTTATTTTATTTTTTAAAAGTTAAGTAACTAATTTTCAAATATTTCTCTTTCTCTCTTTATTATAAATGCAAGCCCTTGAATTAATAATTTTTAAAATATGTTTTCATTAAATAAAAACTAAGTATTTTGATTAAAAAATATATTTTTTCAAAAATAAATTTTTTTAAAACTATGATTTTCTTAAAAAATGAAGCTTTTTTAAATTATAAAATATTTAAATTCAATCTTTTTATAAAATAAAAGTTTTATAAAAGAACATTTTATTTAAAACAAACCCGGAGTTTTTAAATAACAAAATACTGATAAAATAATAAAAAAATTTCAAAGCAATTTTTTAAAATGAAAGTTTTAAAAATAATAAAAAAATCAAAATAGTTAACCATACGTAAATTTAATCATATGTTATATTAAAATAACGTTTTACAATTCCTACTCATCATCAATAAATATTTAATATTTTTGTTATTCAACCCGTGTAATACACGGCGATATAACCTAGTCTCTAATAAAAACATTCAATGACAAACATATAACCATATAAAATTAATCTAATCAAAACTCAAAGAATCAAAATAAAAGAATTATCTTATATATTAAAAACACAACGCGATAAACAGTACATGGTTACTTTAGGTATTTTATTGTAGAGAACGGTGAGATTACAGACAAACATCAAGAGCTTGCATAGAAATAGAGAAAAAAAGTCACCATCTCTCTCTCTCTCTTCTTGCAGTTTCCCGTGACGGTGGTTTTAGGGTGTGGCGCCTTCTGGGGGAAGATGGGGTGGTGGTGACAGGAGGTTGTAGTGGAGTCGGTGGTATTAGATGCCGGCGGTGGGGATGCGCCTGGGATTTTGGCCAGCGATGCCTACGAAGGTTGATGACGATGGTCAAGGTGGTTTGTGGAGGAGTGAAAATGGGCTTATGGTGAAGGATGGTGGTTGCAAATAGGGTTTTATTACGACGGATCAAGAGGGCAACGATGCAGAAGGGGGTTTGGGGCAAATGGTGGGTGGGGGTCGATGGAAGGTATTGGGTGGTTGCGCGCAGCTCCGATGAACATCATGCAAATGACTTATGTTGCTGACGGAGTGGCGGCTGCATATATACAGTATATGGTGGAACCTTAATTGCTTATGAAGATGATGAATCTACAGTTGATTTGATGTTCTAAGATACGGGTGGTAGGCTGTTTAACATGTACCGGTTAGAATTTTGGCTGAGTTTTTGATTAAGTTGTATTTTTCTGAATCTTGCGTTTTGTGTTCTTCAAGATATTTGATTTGGTTAGATATAAAAGGCCTAGGAAACCATAAACTTTTCTGGCCTTTTGGAGTTTAGGTATTGCTTTTAAGTTTCGATTCACCTAAAAATGCTATAAAACTATTCATATTAAAGTTTGTGGTTCGAGTTTATGGTGAATTCCAAACGGGGTTATGAAACCGAACTGCACAAGTTAGTAATTTGACTAATTTTCACTTTAATCGTGCATCATCTATTCCCAATTGTAGAGAAAGTGTTGCTATAAAATATAGTAAATTAGTACTTCATATTACTATGTAGATTCAACTTAAACTGATGAGCCGATAGTAAGTTTGGTTTACAAATGTATTGACATCATTCATCTCCTTTTAGCATCAAATGAAATTGTTCTGTTTGTGAATGGTGGAGCCCAAAACATGGTGGAACTCGATTCATATGTATACTTGGTGACAGATGTATTTTGAAGGGGATGATATTAACCGAGGGTGGTGATGTTCCATTCATTTACCACACAGCAAGGTTGGGAAATTTTCAGTATTAGTTGACAGTTTTCCTGAGGGAGGTTACTATGTTCATCTTCATTTTGTTGAGATAATAAACACATATGGTCCTAAAGAATTATAGTGTTCAATGTATACTTGCAGGAAGAGAAGGCAAGTGCAATTTGTCTTTAAAGTCACAAAATTTCTTTAAGATAGTTACTACAAACTTAGAATTTGAAATTTCATACTGTTATATAATAGACACTTGTGAATATCAACGTCTTCTTTATCGTCAGAGCCAATAAGCCACTATAGTTAATTGACTTGAGAGTCAATGTCAAGATGGGTGAGGCTATTGTAATTAGGTTCGAAGGATACTCTGTATATGTGGCGCACCTCATCTTCTTGGTAGTTAAATTTTCTTATGTAACATTGAAACTACATCATTGTTTTTATTGTGACATGCGACTTATACTTAACTTCAGTTTTGTGTTCTTTGGCGAAACCGAGTCCGGTGAAATATAATATTTTTTCACTTAACGGTGTAAATTCAAGTTATCTTATGTTTCGACGTAAATTTAATTTAGAAACGGGTCGGAACGATTGTCGTCTATACTTTATTACGTCATGCACAATGTCGCCGCAACGCGCGGCTGGGTAAAGAACTAGTTAAGAATTCAATATGTAACATCATACCTTAGTAGATCTCCAAACTAAAGAATTCCTTTTGAATTGTTTTTGATCAAATGTTCGTTCGCCGATTGGGTTTCTGCCATTTTCGATTAAAGTGAAAAGTGGGTTATGGATATCTATTATCTAATGTTTTGATCGAGGGCGTTTCACCGTTTGATCGAATAGTGTTTTTTCCTTTTAATTTAGGTATTAGTCTTAGTAACAAATATACGTGTTAAATAAATAAAATATTAAATACAAACCATTTTTTAAAAAACAATAATATCAAAATTTTAAACTTTTTTGTATATAAAAAATAAAAATTTTGTTTCAAAACAAACTGTTTTTAAAAAAATTATTATAATAATTTCCTATTTTAATTATTTTTTAATTATAAATATTTTATTTTTTAAAAACACTAATTTTAAAATACTTTATATTTTTAAAAAGAGTAAATTGTCATTTTCGTCCCCGAGATTTTATATGTTTTGTCATTTCCATCTAAAAAGAATTTTTTTCCCTTCTGGCTCCTTGACTTTCTAAAAACTTGCTATTATCATCCAATCTCGTTAAACAAGTTAATTTGGTTGTTAAATAGAAGAGTAATAATGTTTTTTTGTAATAACCATGTTAAATAAATTTAAATGTGTTCACCTCACCGTCGTCGATCACGTTCTCTCCGGCGACCATCATTTGCTTCTGTCCAGCGACCATCGTTGGCTTCTGTCCGGCGACCATTGTTGGCTTCTTTCCAGCTACCACTCCTAATCCCCTCGACCTCCAACCACCACTATCACCACCGCTTCACACTGCCACCACCGCTCTACCATCTCCACTCCTAATTAACCGATGGTCTGGACTCCGCCTTGCAGCTCCGGAGCAGCTCAATGCCTCCGAGCCAAACCAAAAAAATCGAATCGAATCGGCATCCTTTGCAAGTAGCAGACCATTGGGTGAAAACTGAATTGTTGTTGTAGGTGTAAGCAAAATTATGGTGGAGAACGAGGGTTGAACATGGGGTTAATTTTGGAAGTTTGAATGGTCTTTTTACTTCAAAGTAATTGGTGAATATGGTGGTGAGGTGTGACCAGAGAGTTGTGGGTTTTGTGGCGGAGATGAGGGAAGAGAATGGTGGCATGGAAATGGAGGTTTAAAGAGTGTAATTGTTGTAGAGATTGAACTGAGGAGACATCAGATTCGCGATGGGGCGGTGTGAAGCTTTGGTGGTAGTCGTGGTTGGAGGCAACGGGGATCGGGAGTGGTCATCAGAGAGAACATGATCGACCGGAGTGGGAAGTGGTGAGGTGAAGAAATGTTTCTATCCTTTTTTATTGTTATTATAATATTAAATTGATTTAACATTGATATTGTAAAAAGACATAATTACACCTCTGTTTAACAGACAAATTAACTTGACTAACGAGAGTGGATGATAATGGCAAGATTTTAAAAAGTCAAGGAGCCAGAAAGGAAACAAATTATTTTTGGATGAAAATAACAAAACATATCAAAACTCAGGGACGAAAATGGCAATTTACTCTTTTAAAAAACTATGATGTTTTAAAAAACTTTTTAATTTATAAAATTTTATTTCTTTATAAATAAAATTAATAAAAAGAACTTTTTTTAATTTATTATAAAGTATTTTAGTCTATAAACAAAATAAATAATATTATTAGTAATTATAATAACTATTACATAGAAGAGAGAAGTGAAAAAAAATTTAATAAGGAGTAATGCGATGCTGCCACATATACTTCTCATTTACATTTTTATTAAAATAAAGAGATTATCTCTACTACTATATAATGTTGGGTTAATATGATGTTTACGGGTCATGTACGGGTCAAGTTGGTTACCGGTTTTGGGTAAACGGTGAATCAGCCATCACGTGAATTAAGAAATAGTCAAGTCTTAGACCAAGTTAGTTGGAACACACGTTGGAAAAGGAACAAGCCATGCATATCCACCAGGTCTTTAGTTGAATTAGTATTATTATATGTTTTTAATATTCCCATGTTTGTGTGTCAGTATGGCTATATATAGCCTTGTATGTTCACATTTTAATAGAAGAAGTAGATATCTTTGTCATCTTCTCTATTGTATCTTCTGCAACTTTATATTTATATATACATACGTGTGTGAGTGTGTGTGTTTAATTGGGGCCTGAATCAACATTTGGTATCAGAGCTTAAAGGGTTGTTTTGAGAGTCGGTTCAAGAGGGTGCAGCCCTTCACTGCAGGGCAAAAAGGCAGCAGCGGGAAGAACCGGGCTGAAGACAAAGCAGGAGCACTTCACCGTAATCATATGTGTTCAGACCGTGAGAGAATAGGAGACCAGGAAGGCAGGAGACCGGGGAGTTCATGTGAAGAACACGCAAGAAAGAAGTTGATAGAGTATATCAGCAAGAAAGAGAAGAAAGAGACCGATGCAATAAGAAAGAAAAAGCAAGCGTCGATCAAAACGAAGAAAGAAAGCCGTTGGAACGAGAAAGATGAAAGATTATGTCGTTAATTAGGAAGAAAAGAACGAAATCGAAGACCGAGTCACCGGAAATTCCGTACCGGTGTAAGAAAGAAAGGCCAACGAGAAGAGACCGAAGCCGTAATAGACCGAACGGCTTTAGAAAAAAGACCAAAGAACTTGTCGTTGACAAGAAAGAGAAGACCGTTACCAGAGAAGAAGAACAAACACCGTAAAAGACTAAATGGCGTGACCAAGGCCGAACCAGTTCTTCTTGAAAGACCGTAGAACGAACATAGTTTTCTTTCAAGAAGAAAGCTTAAAGAGACCGAGACCGAGACCGAGACCGAGACCGAAGAGGATGAAGGAAAGATAGAAAGTTGAAACAAGAATGAAGCAATCATGTAGGTAAGTGGTTAACTACATGCAGCCTTCATAGTTTTTCCAAGCAAGTGAAGTTATGAAACACACAAACAAGCAGGCAAGTTGGTGAAATACAAAGCAGATAGCAAGATTTAAGAAACAAGTGATTAAAGCAAGAATTGCAAGTGGCAAGAAAAGTTAACAAGAAGCAAGAAAAGAACCAAGCAAAGGAGCAAGAATGATGGTTCAAAAGAAAGAAAGAAAGAAGCAAGTAGGCAGGTAGCAAGTAGCCTGTGAATTAAAGCAAGTCAGCAAGCAAAAAAGCACGACTGTGAAGAAACGAGCCAGATCGGTACGATTCAATTGGGAAAGATAGCTAGCAAGTTCGACATCAAGATTAAGGGGGTGAATGTTGGGTTAATCTGATATTTACGGGTCATGTACGGGTCAAGTCGGTTACCGGTTTTGGGTAAACGGTGAATCAGCCATCACGTGAATTAAGAAATAGTCAAGTCTTAGGCCGAGTTAGTTGGAATACATGTTGGAAAAGGAACAAGTCGTGCATATCCATCGGATCTTTAGTTGAATTAGTATTATTATATTGTTTTTAATATTCCCACGTTTGTGTGTCAGTATGGCTATATATAGCCTTGTATGTTCACATTTTAATAGAAGAAGTAGATATCTTTGTCATCTTCTCTATTGTATCTTCTGCAACTTTATATTTATATATACATACGTGTGTGAGTGTGTGTGTTTAATTGGGGCCTGAATCAACATATAATACAAAACCAATGGTTAGATCGGTAATTTCATATTTTTGTAAGACACCTATAACAACTACTTAAGCATATGATACAAGTGTTTTATGCAAGAATTCTTAAACTGTCATTTAATAAAGCTATTCTAATTAATACATGAGTTAATGCATGTAGAGGTTGAATCTAGAGGCTCGGGAAAATCAAATCAAGTTGAAGATCAAGCGAAGCGAAAAGTAAAAGAAGCCGCGCGACAACTTACTTATCGCGTGAGAACTAGTTTCTCGCGCGAGAACATTCTTGATTAGTATAAATACGTAGTTTGCTTTGTATTTTAGTAAGCTTTTTGTTCATTTCCTGAATTTGTATCTACTGTGTAATCATTCATATTCAGAGAGCAATCAAGAGAAGTTATTTACATTATGTTCTTCATTTCTACTCTTCTAGTAAGATTTGATTGTGGGATGCTTTGGAAGATTTGATTGTGGGATGCTTTGGAAGAACAGATCATGGAAAATAAGGATATGAGGGAAAGTAGGAAGGATATGCTCAATCAAGAATTCAATATGTTCAATCATATTCTTGGTGAAACTTTAGAGGTTCAAATGTCTAGATTTGTGAAATTGATCACAAAAATGAAAACTGTGGGGATAACATTAGAGAACATAGCTGTGAACAAAAAGCTTCTTAATTCTCTACCTTATAGCTGGAACAACAACTGCACAACCATCAAAAGGACAAAAGATCTGTTTACCTTGTCCTTAAGTGATCTTATTTCTACAATCAAATCTTATGACATGGATGATAAGCAAAAGGATGCTAATTACATCAACACCATGGGTGCAGAGGCAACAGCAATGTATGCAAAGATGGCAAGTAACCCAAATTACTATGTTAGCTACTCACAGCTATGTCAGTTACAACAACCATCTACATCTGCACAATCCAGTATGAAAGACCAAGCATCACCTCAACCATTATCTCATTATCCAATCATTCATCAAAATCCTTATGTCCAACCACAACCACAACCTTTCAATCAAACTTACTCATCAACCCAAAACACTCAACCAATCCAACAAGCCTTTGTTGTGAATTCTCAGCCTACCAAACAAACCATTCAAATAGCTGAAGAGCATCTGGCTCTTTTCACTTCTTTCATGAACAGCTATGAAGCCTTCTCAGCAGGGAGAATTAGTCCACCAAATGTCCTGGTTGATGATTTACAACAAGTCAACCCTGATGATGTTGAAGAAAATGACATTAAATATTAGATGGCTATGGTGGTTTACAGAGCTAAGAATTTTGCTAGAAGAACTGGAAGAAAGGTTTTTGGGTTGAATAATTCAAGCAAGATAGGTTTGACAAATCAAATCTAAGATGTTATAATTGTGATAAACCTGGTCATTTTGCAAGAGAATGTACTGAAGCTAGAAACAATCAAAGCAATCAAGGTAAAAGGATGGTTACAGTGGAGGTGGAGACAAAGCAAGATCAAGCTAGTACATCAAAGACCAAAGCTCTTGTGTCTCAAACAAATAAGGATTATGATTGGTCAGAACAAATGGAAGCTTTGGATATCAAGATGTCCAATGCTCTTTTAGTAGAAATCCAGGGTGAAGAAGAGATTGCTGAAGATAATTTGTTTGCAGAATTTGTGTCTAAAGATATGTTGAATGGAGTGTTTGCTGAGGAACAAGAATTTGAAAATGAGAAAGTGAAAGAAAAAGTTGTTGAAAGTGTTGATGTGATAATTGAATTTGTTTAAGAAAAAGCTGTTGAGATTACTCCAGCTACAGTTTGTGATTTTGAAGAAAAAGCTATTGAGATTACTCCAGCTACTGGTTATGATGTTGAAGAAAAAGCTATTGAGACTACTCCAGCTACTGCATGTGACGATCAAGAAAAGGCTGTTGAGAATACTCCAGCAACTGAAGCAGTAAAAATCAACAAAAAGCCTTCATGGTAAATGTGGTCCATGAAGAGACAGAGAAGAAAGCTGAACCAGAAGAGGTATATTTAATCTCTGTTCAACTAATTGTATTAAAAAGGTTCAAAGATATAGAGCTCACAATGAACGATTGATTGTTGAAGTTGAAAAACTTCAATATCAAATTCAAAAATATAAAACTAATGAAAGAATTTTCAAAGATAAAATAGATGGTTTAAACAAATCAGTTTATCAGTCAAAATTAAATCTTTATGACAAAGACTGTAATATAAAAGATTTGACAAATCGCAATAATAAACTTGCTTTGGAAATTAACAAATTAAATAGTGAACTCTTATCTTCGAAACTAACTGTTGAAAAGTTTGAATTGTCTTCAAATATGGTTGAAGATATAATTAAGTCTCAAATGACACAGAAAATCAGTGGTGGAAAAGGAGGAGTTGGTTACTCTAACATTGCACCACCGATTAATCATGATTAAACTTCTTTACCTTCATCAGTTAACACTAATGATGAAGAGACCTATGGTTTAGGTTTTCAACCAAAATTAGACTTAACATCTTCAGTTAGTGTTCCATTGACTGTTGATCCAATTATAAAGACTGAAGTTAGAATTAATCATGACACTTTTTGTGCAGAAAAATTGAATAAAGATGGGTTAGTTGAAGAATGGATTGATGATGATTTAGATTTTGAAAATAAAAATTGTAATGAGAATCTCAATGTAGTTCATCAGATTTGATCAATGAAAAAGCGACTGTTTTGAATGTTTCACCTGATTGTTCTACAATGTTAAATAAGAAAAGAAAATTAAAATCCAAAATTAATTTCAAAATAAATGAAAAGAAAAGAAATTCACCATCGTTATCTGACTTGAAAACTGATTTCAAGAACATATTTGTTTCTAAAGGCAACATTAATAAAGAAGAGTATATTTTTAAAGAAACAAATGCAAGTTTCTTTAAAAATAAGTCTTCTATTATTGCTAATCAAGTGAAACAAGATGTGTGTAGCTCAGGTACAAAAGAAACTGGCATCTCTCCAATACATACAATTCTCAAGGATAAAGGAACATTTAAAGCCACATGTACATCTGATGCAAATCAAAATGAAAAGAAAAAACGAGAGAGTATACAAGAATCTGTTGAGCAAATAAATCATAAAGGCAGATTTTATGATAACAAAAGAAGTTATCATCAACAGCTTGAAAAACCAACTCGAGCTCAAAATGTGTATCATAATAAAAATTGTTATGTGTGTGGAAAGCCAAATCACATGGCTAGAAATTGTCATTTTCAACGTTCTTTGACAAGTAAACAAAGATTTCATAATTCAATTGCAAATAATAGAAAACAATTTTTTGTACATGCTAAACTCAAAAGGAATTTAAGTCGGTCAAACACCTTTGCTGACAACAGAAAGGTTCAATATAATACAGTTTTGCAAAAAGATAAATTCATCAAAAAGAATTTATTTGTCAAAGATAACAATTCATCTTCCACACAAAACATTATCAAGAAATTGAACAAACCAATTCAAGAATGGAATGTGAAAACATCAACATCAGAAACTGAAATTGTTAAAGATTATGTCTTTAATGATAAAAGAGATATGACACTGAAATCAGTATCATATTTGGATGAAAAAGGTGTACTCAGATCAACCATGGCTTGGGTTCCTAAATCTGAATAAATCTCTTATTCATGCAGGAACATCCTAGACCCAGCATCAACAGTGTTTGGCACGTTGACAGTGGATGTTCAAGGCATATGACCGGTAACATATCTCTATTGCAAAACATCAAACCATATAATGGAGGTTATGTTATTTTTGCTGGAGACAAGGGAGGTAAGATAACTAAGAAAGGTACAGTGTCAAATGGAGTGTTAAGCTTTAAGGATGTCAATTTTGTTGAGGAACTTAAACATAACTTGTTAAGTGTCTCACAAATATGTGACAAACAATATTCCACACACTTTACAGATAAAGAATGTTTGATCTTAAAACTAGGATTTGTTATTCCTGAAGAATGGATTTTGTTGAGAATACCAAGAGATAAAGACACATATTTACTCGATATGAATGGATCTCATTCCTTTGTCACTAAATCGTGTATGTTATCTAAAGCATCTGAAAGTGATACATTGCTATGGCATTGTCGTCTTGGTCATGTCAATATTAAAAACATGAATAAATTGGTTAGAGGGAATCATGTTGTAGGTCTGCCATTAAAAGAATTTCAATTATTTGAACATTGTCTGTCATGTTCAAAAGGCAAACAACACGAACTTTCTCATAAACCGGTTGCTCATACAAAAATTGACTCTATTTTACAACTGTTACACATGGATTTATTTGGTCCAGTAAGTGTTTTGAGTTTGGGACGTTATGCTTATTGTTTAGTTATTACTGATGATTTCTCTAGATTTACCTTGGTTTTCTTTTTAGCATCCAAAGATGAGACTCCTCATCTGCTGATAAAATTCATGACACTGGTAGAGAATCAGACGGATAAAACAATCAAGTGCATCAGAAGCGATAATGGAACTGAGTTTTGCAACCGAACATTGAATGAATTTTGTAATTTAAAGGGGATAGCTAGACAATTTAGTTCTGCAGGAACTCCACAACAAAATGGAATTGCAGAAAGACGAAACAGAACTCTAATTGAAGCTACCAGGACAATGTTATCAGCAGCCAAATTACCATCATTTTTCTTGGCTGAGGCTGTTAACACTACATGTTATGTTCAGAATCGAGTGCTTATGAAATCTTTTATAAACATAAACACAAAGTCAAATATTTCAAAACATTTGGTTGTTGTTGTACTTTGTTAAACACATCAAATTCAAAATCTAAATTTGATGAAAAAGCTGATGAATGTTATTTTGTTGGTTATTCTGCTAACAAAGTAGTATACAGGGTTTATAATAAAAGATCAAAACAAATACTTGAGTCATTTGATATTGATTGGCATGAGTCTAACAAAACTGATGCAGGGTCTACACCTTCATGGGTTTATGATTATGCTTCATTATTTGAAACGTTTAATCGTTCGTCTACTAATTCCACAGCTAATCTTCCTTTGACTCCTTCTATTCAGTATATTTTCAATGATGATGTTGGTATTATTTCATCTCAACCAAAGATGACAACTTCTGATGTACCTTCTTCAACAACTAGTTCAGTTGTTCCATCTGTTTCTAAATCTACAGAAATCTTTTAATCCCATTATTGACAATCTCAATATGTTTTTGATGATATTCCTACTTCTTCTGTCCAAACTGATCCAATTGATACTATTCAAGTTTCATTTGATGTTTTATCATCTAATAATGATAATCATCTGGATGAAGATGTAGTTTATCAACCAGAAGGAGGACATTTTGTTAAGAATCAGTGGGTCACATTACAAATTTAGAAGAAAGTATTTCTGAAAATGTTATCCCATAGTTAAGAATTAGCAAAAATCATCCTACAGAAGCTATTATCGGTCCATTATCACAAGGAGTTCAAACTCGAAGCAAATCTGGTGCCATAAATACTTCTTTGTATTCATGTTTTATCTCTCAGATTGTGCCAAAAAATGTTGAGATGGCATTAAAGGAGAACAGTTGGGTAGAGGCCATGCAGGACTAACTGATGCAATTCAAAAAGCTCAATGTCTGGCATCTGTGTGAACTTCCAAAAGGAAAGCTGCCAATTGGAACAAAATGGATATTTAAAAACAAGACGGATGAAAAGGATGTGATTGTCCGTAACAATGCCAGACTTGCTGTTCAAGGATTCTATCAAATTGAAGGTCTTGATTATGAAGAAGTATATGCTCCTGTTGCAAGACTAGAGGCTATACGTATTTTTCTGGCTTATGCTTCATACAAGAACTTTACAGTTTATCAGATGGATGTCAAAACAACATTCTTGTATGGAGAAATGAAAGAATAAACCTATGTTTGTCAACCATCTGGTTTTGAAGATCCAGATCATCCTGAATATGTGTATAAGTTGGATAAAGCACTTTATGGATTACATCAAGCACCCCGTGCTTGGAATGCTACTTTGACTGAACATTTGCTTGCAAATGGTTATTCAAGAGGTGCTATTGATTAGACTTTATTTTTAAGGAAGACTGGTGATGATCTTATTCTTGTTCAAGTTTATGTTGATGATATAATTTTTAGATCTATAAATGATGCACTGTGCAAGGAATTTGAGGCAGTGATGGAAAAAAAATTTGAGATGAGTTTTCTTGGAGAAATGTCATTCTTCTTGGGTATTCAAGTCAAGCAAGATGATACAGGAATACTGATTCATCAAGAAAAATATATTAACAGTATTCTTGATAAATATAAATTTCAGGACTTCAAGATTGCTCCAACTCCTATGTCTTCTCGTCCTATTTCATCTCCTGTGAGGAGAAGATGTTGATCAGCATATGTATAGATCAATGATTGGATCCCTGATGTATCTTACTACAAGCAGACCGAACATTATGTTCCCTGTTTGTCAGTGTGCTCGTTATCAAAGTAATTCGAAAGAATCTCACATAAAAGCTGTCAAGTGGATTTTTAAGTATCTCAAGGGTCAACCAACACTTGGTCTTTGGTATCCTAAAAACTCTGAATTCAATTTATTTGCTTACACTGACAGTGATTATGCATGATGTAACTTGAACAGAAAATCAACCACAGTTGGGTGTCAATTTTTAGGATATCGTCTCATTTATTGGCAATGCAAGAAACAACAAACAGTGTCTACTTCTACTGCAGAAGCTGAATATGTGGCTGCTTCGAGCTGTTGTTCTCAGCTTGTCTGGATTCAGCAACAACTTCTTGATTATGACCTTAACATTTATGACACTTGCATTTTTTGTGATAATACTACGGTTCTTAACATTGTGAAAAATCCGATTCAACATTCAAAAACAAAACACATTGACATCTGCATACATTTTATTCGTGATTGTTTTGAAAGGAAGCTAATTCATTTGGAATCTGTTTCATTAGATAACAACATTGCTGATTTGTTTACTAAGGCATTTGATCATTCCAGATTTGACTTTTTAGTCCAATATCTTAGAATGATTAACTTTGGTTAACACTTATTTTTACACCCTTTTCAAAAATATTTTTTTTCTTTTGTTTTAAAATTGTTATTTTCTGTCTAGATAATCACAATTTTAGGGAGAGAAATTTAGATATTTTTGAAAAATATTTTATTCTTAGGGGGAGTAATTTTTGAGAAAATTAAATTTTCAAGATTTTATAGGAAATGATAGTACATTTCTTGATTTCGACTCATTACATCTGAAGGTATACAAGAAACTGACTTGTGTGATGTTTGATATATTGATAGGCTTGACTTTCAAGAATGGAAAGCACTATGGTCTGTGATACACTAAAAAATCATCTATGACTGAAGTGGGTAACTCATCAAGGTCTTGTGAATACACTGATTCTATGCTAAAACAGATTGAAAGTTACAGTCTAGTCATACTCAAGCCAGTTACTTTCTGACTCAGCTAATATCAGTTATATATCTATATATGCATATCAAATAAAAAAAAATCAAATGTCAAAAATATTTCAAGCAAAAAGAGCAAAAAGATGCCAAAAGGCCATATAGGAATAAAAGATGCCTTTGAGCACTTGTATAAAAGATATGTCATAGACATACATACTATATGATAAATATTTTTATTTTTGAGAATATGTTATGACACAGGAGGCAAAATCAAAAGATGGGGCATGTAAGTCCGTCTTGGCATGTAAGTCCTAAATGTCTTGCGAGGGCAAAACATAAGTCCGGATGGCTGTTAATAAGTCCTACAACTTGTTAATATTCTGTGTTCAGAAACATGTTCTCGCGCTAGTTATGCTCTAATAGATATTATATAAGAAAATAATCAAAACTGATAAATCTGATAAGAAGTGAAAGGTTTAAGTCAAATTGGGGTGACTTGAAATCTCAATAGAATCTTGAAGCTAGATAAGTGTTTTTGCAGGAGTTTTGATTGTGGGACACACTGAAATCATATAATTTAATCAAAACATGATAAAATCACAACTTATGTGTCTTACTAATCTTGAAGTCAAAGTTTAAAAGGACACAGTATATCGATAATCAGCATAAACAGTTCTTTTTTAATTCAATGCTGGAAGGTCATTAATTATTGATTTCTAAAAGTAATATGATCCTATACTTGAAAATTTGTTTATATATATATATATATATATATATATATATATATATATAGTTTTATTAATTTGTCTTGTTATGCTTTGAGATATATTTTACTTTTCAAGTATTCAAAACTTAAGGGTGTTAAAATAATTATAAACACTTAGTTAAATAAAATCATTTTTTTCATAGCAAAATAAAAAAAAATTTAAATGCGAAAGGTTCTTGAATGCGAGAAGTTTTTAAACGCGAGAAGGTTCTTAAACGCGAAAAGTTTTTTGAACGCGAAAAGTTTTCAATGCGAAAGGATTAAAGGGTGCGAAAAGTTAATTTGAGAAAATTTGACTTATCGCGCGAGAAGTAAATTCTTTAAAAGGATAAATTTGTGCGAGAAGTTCTCATTCGCATGAAAAGTTCTGAAAATTCATCTCTCAAAAATTCTAAGTGTAGAAAAGAGTTTAAACTGATTTTCACTTTTTAGTAGGGTCGTGTTAAGATTCCGACAAGTGTTATAAGGTATATAGATGTTAATTTGATTGATTTGAATAAGTTTGGTTCTTGATCGAATTTAAAATGAATTAAAACATGACAAATTGATGAAATTAACCATAATAAACCTTAATAATACTTAAGGCGACTGTTATTGAACTCTTAATTCGTTGAAAATCAAATGGTATAAAAAATTGGAAGTTACACAGACTTTTCGCGTGAGAAAAGTCTTAAGAATATGAACAGATGCGAAAAGTACTTTTCGCATAGGATTGTACTTCTCGTGCGAAAAGTTTCAAAATGTGTGAATTTGAAAACCATGCGAAAAGTTTAACTTATCGCGCGAAAGGTTCAGATTTTTAGAAGTGTTAAATTTGCGAAAAGTTCAACATTTCACGCGAAAAGTTGAATTTTTCTGAAATTTTTTCTAAGTGTTAGAAATTAATTCGTATGCACTGAAATTGAAGATTTTTTTTTTGTGTACTTATAAAATTTCATCAAATCTTGCAGATGGCTCGACCTTTGGTTTTTAATAAAAACCATAACGCTGTAGCATATTTGGGAGAAGTTTCAGATGATAAAGCGTTATTCCGATCATTAATTGAAGGATTAAAGTCTTCTCGGATTTATCATGCTATATCGGCTAATCCAAGAATATTTATAGATGTGATAAACCAATTTTGGGAGACTGCTGCCAATGAGATAGATACTGATGGTGATTTATGTATAACTGCCACAGTAAAAGGAAAGAAGGTGGTAATCACAGCTGAGGTGATTAACAGTGTTTTGTTATTGGAAGATGTTCCACGTGCACCCTTGAAGATAGATGATGATGCTGTTAAAGACTGCCTAGTGCATATGGGATATACAGATCGTTATCCTTCTTTAGAGAGGAAGTATCTGCCACCATTCTGGAAATATCTCTTTCATGTGGTTATCCATTGCCTTAGCAATTTGAAAGCTGGCATGGACAGTCTAGGTGTTGTATTTGGATCTCTGTTGTTTTCACTTGTTGATAATTTACCATATAGTATTTCCACTGCCATATTTTCTGAAATGCAAAAGAATGTAATTGTTGCTCCGGGAAAGAAATTTATTATGTATCCAAGATTTGTTCAAATGATAGCGAATGCTGCTCATCCTGAGTTAGCTATATCAGATTCATCCACTTATACTGTCATGGTGATGAAGAAAGATATCTTTACTTATCTTTTGGGAGCAAGAGGAAATGCTTGGGATGGATCCCACTTTGCTAAACTTGGTCGATTTGCTGATGATTATAGAGCTGAATCATAGACTGAAACTGCTCAGGTGCATAAAGATGATACAATGGGTGCATCGTCTAGTGCTACTCAAGAAGTACATGTGAGAGTTCTCATTCTGGTGAAAAATCTGCTGAAGAAGAAGTTGATGAATGGTTGAGAACTGAAGAATTGGGAGAGGAAGAAGGAATGTATGTAGAACAAAGAAATGAAGAAGAAGATAGTGAAACTGATAGTGATCAGATAGGGAATGTACCGTATGTGCTTCAAGAACGTCCCAGAGTACGAGAAACACCATCAAAGCGTGCTGCTGAGGAACGTGATTTTGATTATATTCCTATTGAGATTCCTGTGCAGACCCGAGGAAGAAGGAAGAGAATGGCAAAGGTAACATGAGAAAGTTCTCGTGGTAGGGGTAGAGGACGCGGTGTGTTAAGAAAGCATCGGACTCCAATGACCACCGTAACAACTGTTGATATTGGGAGTACTGATATTCTGTTCACAGTTAGCGAGGCCGTTACTCCAGTGATTGTTACAGAAGTTACAACTGTGACATCTACTTCTATGCCTGCTACTGTTGGTACTGATGACATTCTGAGAACTCCTCCTAGACAATCTTCTCATGACGATTTATTTGGAGATGCAGACTTCATAAATACTACTCCAGAACCAAGAGTTCATCCAGAAACATCTACTTTCTCTCCAA